>ML793033.1:65149-92075 GCA_009831015.1 Picea engelmannii
GGAGATGAAGTTTGGATTTACATCAGTAAGGAGAGGCTTAAAGGAGAAGGTAAAAAATTGAAACCGATTCGATATGGTCCTTTCAAGATTATCAACAAGATTGGTAACAATGCCTTTCGTTTAGATTTGCCTCCTTATATGAAAATGTATGCAATTGTTAATGTTGAGAATTTGAAATTGCATGAGCCTCCGTTGATTGATGATCATGGAGAGAATGTTCAGATTCCTTCTATAGATGATTTTTCCCCAGAATATCTTACAGAACTGCATGAAGACACCATTCTTGACAGGAGAATGCGAACTTCAAAACGAGGAAATGTGGAGTATCTTCGAGTTGGTCTTAAAGGAACAAATCCAAGCAAAGCCAAGTGGATTGAGGTTGGAAAGGTGAGGGAATTATACCCTGATCTTAAAATAGAATAAAAATAGTCTTTTGGAGGTCCAAAAGCTTCCCAATGGGGAGGTGTGATCAGGGGATCAAATTTTGCTCAAAAATTCAAAGTGCTCAGAATCGCTTCAAATCGGATGAAAGTGTAGGCCTCGTCATTGTGAACCCAACGCAACTCATTTGGGTTCAAACAGACATTAGGAGTGAGAGATATCGCGTTCTGTTCAAATTTACAAACAGGCAAAAAAAAAAAAAGGGTTGTTGACTGTACAGTTCGTACGGACGCTGACATGGCAGGTCGTACGACACGTGTCAAGCCATACGACACATGGTAGGATGGCATTCGGACAGTTGGCAAGTGACATGGAAAGTCGTACGACACGTGGCAAGCCATACGACACATGGTAGGATGGCATTCGGACAGTTGGCAAGTGACATGGCATGTTTGGCAACGAATGGAGCGACGACACGTGGCCCAGTTAATGGCCACCACGTGTCATCTATTATTTGTTTAAAACTTATGTCATTGGTCAGAGTCGACCCCGCGACCTCTGGGTAGGGGCAACGACTTGGCAAAGAGCTGCCAACTGGTGGTTTGGGCCGCGACCGGGCCCTTGGTCGCGCGTTATATAACATATGACCCACAGCTATGGTGTATGGCGCGGGCTCGCAGTTTAATGTTTGTTCCAATGGTTATTACAATGACTTCCATTTGGCCTTTGACCATTGGCTTTTGAAACGGGAGCCCATATTTATGCTAGCATGTGGTCGCATGGGTTAATATGACCTGGCCCTTAACGGTTAGGGTCTAGGTGCGCCCGTAACTATCCTACAGTTCACACCGTTTGTGCGGTTGCATCCGGTGCTAGGTTTTTATGCTTAAATAAGTGTGTGGGCTAGGTTGAGCCATAGAAGGTGCATTTTGTAGATGCAGAGACAACAAGCTTAAAGAGGGGACTTCCAAGAAGCCTATCTTCTTCAATTTTTGGTCAAATGAGATGCCGAAAAAGCCCAGCTAGGGGTTTTTGGACGTTCTGAAGCCATTGGAGCAGTCTATTTGGAAGTTTGAGCATTGTAAAGCACATTTTTGAGCACTTTGAGCAAATAATACTAATGATCCATTGGAAGCTGGACTAGGAGATGTAGCCCAAGAGAGGGGTGAACTCCTTTATCATTTGTTGTGTTATGTGTTTTCTATTCATTGATTATGTTGTTTTTTATATGCATATTGAATGAGTAAATCCTATTATAAGTTGTGTTGCAAATATGATCCATTTGCATTTTTGACACATAAAATTTTACTTGCAAATATTTTCAAGAATACAAGTCTTCTTCATTTTTAGATCAACAGCTATCACCCAAGCAGATGCGGAGGAAAAAAGGCATAAAATAAAATAGTGTAGCCCCACAAGAACTCAGAGCGTTGCTGATAAACTTGGGTAAGATCAAGAAACTCTTCCCTAACTCCCCCGTGCATGTTTAAAATGAAGGTCATAACCTGGAATATAAGAGGCTTAAACAGCCCAAGAAAACTATGAATCCTTAGAAATAGACTAAGGTAGGAACAGTTAGATCTTTGTTTTATTCAAGAAACAAAGTGTAATATAGACAGAATGGACCCCAAGCGGCAGAGGAAAGGAAAGGAATGATCAGAGACCTAGAAGAGCTTAAAACCAAATCAAACAACCTCCAATGGATCCTAGCAGGGGACTTCAACATCATCATGTCACTGGAAAAGAAAAAAGGAGGGATAAGATGATTGGATAGAGATGCAGAGGATTTCTCCAACTTCATCGACACAACGAAGATGGTAGATATGAAAACTAATAACGACCAGTTCACTTGGAATACAGATGAATCAACATCAGGTAGAAACAAGACTTGACAGATTCCTGGTGTCAGAGTCAATC
Organism: Picea engelmannii; assembly: GCA_009831015.1. Taxonomy (NCBI): domain Eukaryota; kingdom Viridiplantae; phylum Streptophyta; class Pinopsida; order Pinales; family Pinaceae; genus Picea; species Picea engelmannii. Next base: position 67,448 of record ML793033.1, read on the forward strand.
ATAATGCAAGATATGACCTTAGACTACAATATCCTACCCTGGGGAGGATCAGATCACTGGTCGGTACAACTGGAAGCAGGATTCCAAACCACACCAAAAAACATGCTTTTCAGATATGAGAAATTTTGGCTGGAACACCCGACCTTCCAAGAAAGAATAAAACAATGGTGGAGGGAGGAGTAACTAGAGAAAGGGACAAGGATGTTCAAACTATATAAAAAACTCAAACACATCAAACATAGCTCAAGGAGTGGAACAAGGACACCAATGGGAATATAAACCAAGAAAAGAACAATATAGAAGAAAAGATGAAAATACTCCAGGAAACCTGCATTTTGGAGGGCTACACGGAGGAACAGAAAAAGGAAGAACTTCAACTGACTCAGGAGTGGGAGTAACGATGTCAGCAAGAAGAAACCCTCTGGCGACAAAAGTCTCGGATCAGATGGCTAAAGGAAGGGGAACGGAACACCAAATTTTTTCATAGAACAGCGATGGCCAGAAGAGCCCACAACAAAATCTTGAAGATCAGGGATCAGGATGGAATAGAGAGAGAGTCACATAAAGACATAGAAACGGCTCTAGTAAACCATTTCCAGGGGATATCCCAAGAACCAAACCAAGACAGAACGACGGCCATACAAAGGATAACACAGCATATCTCGTCACTAGTCACTGAAGAACAAAATAACAATTTCAACAAACCCATAGCTGAGGAGGAAATCGACCAAGCACTCCAAGAAATGCCCAATGGGAAAGCTCCAGGCCTAGATGGATTCACGGTGGAGTTCTTCAGATCATGTTGGGAAGTTATCAAACATGAAGTGTATAGAGTAGTGGAAGACTCTAGAAGGACAACCTCTATTCTCAAAGCGCTAAATGCCACAATGATTACACTCATCCCAAAATAAAATGAAGCCAAAACCCCGGACAGATATCGACCGATAGCACTATGCAATGTGGTGTACAAGTTAATCTCCAAAGTCATAGAAAATAGGTTGAAACCCCTCCTACCCACACTGGTTTCACAAGAATTGGTTGGTTTCATGGAAGGAGGATAAATAATGGACAATATCATCCACGCCCACAAACTCATCCATACCCTGAAGCTTCAGAAACAAGGTGGAATGATAATACAATTGGACCTAGATAAATCTTATGATAAAATTAGCTGGCAGTATATGGTCAAGACCCTGGAAGCCTTCAGGTTCACCCAACACTGGATCAACTGGATAGTCAGCCTAGTTTCAACTACAAGCCACTCGCTCCTGGTCAATGGAACCCCTTCTAAACCGATCTGGCCCACTAGAGGCATCAGACAAGGAGACCCATTGTCCCCGTTCCTTTTCATTCTAATGATGGAAGGTCTCGGCCGAAGCATAAAGAGTGCAACCACAACAGGGGAAATAATTGGGATCAAGCCCTTTGCGACCTGTCCTACCTCCACACACCAACAATTTGTGGATGACACCACACTGCATGGCATACCCACGATCAAGGAAACAAAAGCTTAAAAATGAATCCTAGATGAGTTTGGGGAAGCTTTGGGAGCTGAGATAAACCAGTCAAAATCTATGATCTTTTTCTTTAATACCAACCTTGTCATCCAGAGAAATCTGGCCAACATTCTAGGCTTTTAACGTAAAACACTTCCAACCAAGTACCCGAGGATCCCACTAACAGATAAAGCTTACAAAATGTCCACTTGGGAAGGAGTAATCAACAAGCTACAAGATCGGGTCAAAAACTGGACATACAGATCCCTCAACCTAACCGGAAGACTCATCTTAACCAAGTAAGTGATGCAAGCTATTCCAACCTTTATGATGTCAGTATTCCCAACCCCCAAGGGAATACTACAAAGAATAAGGACAATACAAAGAGATTTCCTCTGGCGAGGAGAGAACATAAAGAAAAAATGGGCACTGGTGGCTTGGGAGAAGATTTGTAAACCAAAACATAATAGAGGCCTAGGGCTACATGACCCGCAAGTGACCAATGATGCCTATGGGGTGAAACTCTGGTGGCGCTAGTTCAAAGAAACCATGATGCCATGGGTAAACCTTTGGAAGGAAAAATATTCCCCGAACATAAGTGATCAGGACAAAATCTACTTCAGAGGCACCAAGGCAAGGTCTGCTATCTGGAACCTGGCATGGCACAATAAAGCTTGTATTCAATCACACAGCTTTTGGGAGGTCAGAAATGGAAGAACTGCAAGATTCTGGGAGGATGCCTGGCAACAGGAACCTAGATTGGAAAAACCAGGAAGGGAGGAAATCCAACAGGAGATGCTTGCGCAAGGAAAAACCAGAGTCTACCAATACTTGAAGCAAGAGACAGATCGCAACAAATGGAGAATATGGAATACTCTCACCCCACAGAATAGAGACCAAACTGCAACAACAATACAAGAAGTGGAGGAGGAACTGGGGAAACAAAAAATAGAAGTTGTGGAAGGAATGGACCAGCTGATATGGGGGCACAAGGATGGCAGGGAATTCAACCTCAAAGAAGTACACCACTACATTATGAACCAGGACCAAGAAGACCCAGCGCAACAATGGTTTAAGCTCTAGAACAGCCTATAGTGGCCAAAAATAAAAATCTTCTAGTGGCTAATACTCCACAATCAAATCTTAACTTGGGAAAACCTCAGGAAGTGCAGTTTCATAGGACCCTCCAGATGTCCCCTATGTGAAGTTAAAGAGGAAACAACGAACCATCTACTGGATGATTGTACCCTCACAGTAGAAGTTTGGGACTGGGCGGCAAGCATCTTCCGACAATCTAACAAGATCAAAGGGAATATATTCGCAACCATCAATACTTGGAAAGAGAACTATAGCGACAATGAAGAGGTGAATCTCAGTTGGATCCTCATTCCCAGAATGATCATTTGGGAAATCTGGAAAGAAAGAAACCGGTGCATCTTCAAGAACCAAAAATGGACGGTAGAAAATATCAAGGAAACCATCATCTCCATGACAAGAGAAACAGTACAGAGCCGCAACTGCCAATCGAGTAGTGCACAACTCACAACCCAAGACCTCATAATTCTTGAGGCCTTTCGACTGAAGGACGGACACAACCCCTTTCAAGTGAGACGACCAACGCAACTCCAAATAGGTGAGCGCAACTGGAAACTTCCACCAGAGGGTTCCCTTAAGATTAATTTTGACGGGGCATCGAAAGGTAACCCAGGTTGGATAGGGTTGGGAGGAGTCATCAGGGATAGTCAAGGAAATAACATTCGGTTGTACACTGGGAGTTTGGGGAACTCAACTAACAATGTAGCGAGGTTTGGAGCCCTGGAGACCGGCCTTGAGATACTACGTCGGGAAGCAATAACCAATACTATAGTGGAAGGATATTCCAAGCTAGTAATCAACACAGTTAGGAAGCTCCAAAACGGTACCAGAATGGGAAAAATCCAAAAACACTGGAGCTTGGCGCAGTCCCTGCAAAGAATTCAGGAGCACATGCAGTCGGGGATCGCAATAGAGTTGCGTTGGGTACAAAGTTCAGCTAATAGTATAGTGGATAGAATAGCTAACGAAGGTGCAGACGGAGTAGGACCAAAACTGGACACAATATGGAGTAACATACCAAGTGGTCAATTCCGAACTGACTGCACTCAAATAGCTGCAAAGGACTACGATGGCAGTCGAAGGACGGATGACCATAGCGATATTGAACGCGCAAAAGTACTCAAAAGGCACATAGGACCTCGTCAGTATCCGAAAGGCCAACATGAATTCCAATATAGAGCCAAGTCACACCACAGGAGGAGATACTATATGGCGGCCCTATCACTAGAAAGGAGTACAGGGACTGCTCGTAGGAGAAAAAGAGGGATATCCAGCAGGAGGAAAAGTACACAGAACAAAATGGTTGGCCATGGAAAGATATGAGTACGCATCACCTTTACACTGGTACGGGGGGAGGAAATGATTGGCATACAATGTGCAAAACAGGGGAGAGGTACAGGGATGACGATAGGGTTCCCAAGAACACACAATCAAAATCAATGCGACATAACCTAAAAGGAAACCTCTACGGGAGATCAATGATTTCCAGGGGAAGCCAGCAGCCGGTGAAACCCAATAAATGAAGCATCATCAGAGGAAACCATAGATTGGAGAGAAGAAATTACAGAGGCCAAACTAAGAACCAAGAAGGAATGGAAAAAAGTGGAGGACGAACTCAAGACAAGTACCACCCCAAACAAGCAGAGATGAGAAGATGGAAAAAGACCCAAAGCAAGAGAGGCCCCTAGGTGGAGGCTCATCCAACAAGCGCCCGGAAGATCATGAAGGTGGAACAGGCGGCCCGAGAGGCCAAGGAAACCTTCCTCAAGCAGGTCGACCCCAAGGGGAAATTAGTTATAGACAGATGGGAAAGAGAAGTCAACAACCAGCGCCAGGGAAAGGAATGGGAGGAACTCATTCAAGAATCCGATGGGATTAAGGACCCGAGGACCACTCAACCAAGAATGACCCTCTACCAAAAACCGGTGGAAGAAGCCTAGCGCACTAAATTGTTGATAGGCAAGCTAAAATTTGACAGGAAAGAGTCCAGCAAGGAAGTGATTAGGGGACATAAGAAGGATCTCACTGAAATCATGAACCGACTCAACAACTTGGAGACTCTTTCTAGAGGAATAATGGAGGATTAGAGGAGTCAAAACGAAAAACTGGAGTGATTAGCAAGACAATTTCACATCTATCTCTGCTACGTCCACCATTTGGACATAACTCTAGAGGACCGACGCAGAACTCCAGCCAACATCAGAAAGACATGCATGGTAGAGCAGAAAGAGAAAAAGGCAGCAAATAAGGAAGGAGACGAAAGCCAGCCAATCATTCTAGACTAGTGCAGCATCAACCATGGTTTTTATGCACCACTTATTGTTATTTGTTATTAAATATGTTAAGTTATGTTTTTTTCCAAACTGGCTTAAGAGGACTAGGTCGGTTTCCCAGGGTGGCGGCCCAGCTTCCTCATTTTTGTTGACAGTGTGTCTATGAGGACCCTGATCTGGTTTCCTTTTTGGCAGATCCAGGGACCCCTCCCAGTTTTTTACCTTTGTATTATAGTTTTACAGAAATATAGAATCTCAACTCACTTATAAAAATAAAAATAAACACATCTTGGATGGATGGGTGAAACTTCATACAAATAAGATGCAAATACCAACAAGAAGGTTGAAGAAAGAGCTACACAGACAATTGATGAGAAGTGGAACAGGATACCAGAAAGAAGGAATGATTACAAAAGAGATGAATATCCAAGAAGACCTCCTACCTTTAGGAATCAATGAAGCTTCAATCAGTATGAAGGAAACTACAGAAGAGTAGATCATGAACCCAAATGGACTACATCACAAAAAATGCCACTTACTCCAAGGTATCAAAATTTGTTTCTTGGTCATTGTTATACTTGCAAAAATTTTGGACATAAGGCAATTAATTGCATAATCAATGAAAGGAACAAATACGCAAGAAACATGAATGGTGTAAATAGAATATATGGAAATAATCGTGGATTTGTCAACAAAAGTTAAAATTCATTCTCCCCATTGATGGACAAAAATATTGTATGCTACAAATGTAATTATATTGGATACAAAGCATGAGATTACAGATATATGAATGAAGATGTCTCTATGCCAACCATAGTATGGAAAAGGAAAGAGATTCCAAACAATGAAGATTGTCGAATAGCATTAACTGCTGAAGAATGTAAAGAAGAAGATGAATGGTACATAGACAGTGGATGTTCTTCACACTTGACTGGGGATCAAGACAAATTCATCATCTTGAAGAGAAAGGGTGGCAATGTTGCATTTGGATGTGACTCATCTGCCAAAATACTTGGAGAAGGTATAGTAGAACCTGGAAGAAAAAATGTAAAAGCAAAGAATGTCCTATTGGTTGAAGACTTGAAGCATAATCTACTCAGTGTTAGTAAAATGTGTGATCAAGGATACACTCTTATGTTCGACTCCCAAAAATGTAAAATCAGAGAAAATAACTCAGGAAGATTGGTTGCAACTGCAACAAGAAGACCGAACAACATATACATCCTAGACATGAAGAAGAGAGAGAAGACAGAAGCTACACAAAATGATTCCAAGGAAGAAAAAGTCTCAAAGACCAAAAATAAGGATGAAGTGTTATTGAGTGCCACATGTTCAGGGGGAGCAGCCCCAAAGAAGAAGGTTACCTTTTGCCATTAAACTCAGGGGGAGAATCCCTACCCTTTTCCATTGATGTCAAAGGGGGAGAGAAATTGGGATCATGATGATCGGGGGAGCATGAGTGTTGTCATCAATGACAAAGGGGGAGATTATTGGAAGATTGGTTGTTGTCATTGATGTCAACCCTAGTTATGGGTTTTGGACCACAAGATTGATGAAGGTATTTGGACATGAAGGAAAATGCACATATAGATACAAAACCCATGGATGGATAGTATGCATCATGTTGTTTCCGGTGGTATGTGGCACATCATGTGGATCCTCATGGTTGAGGAGAAATGAATTTTTGAAGATGACAAAGTGAATCGAAGAAGAAAGTACAAGTAGGCCCTGAAGATAATTAAAGAAAAGAATTACAAAATAAGAAAGTGTCAGGTCGGCCATAATGTTAAAAGGAAGTGACATAAATGGTATAAATAAATATCATTATACATTCATTTAAAACATAAGTCGAATTTCATAGGAAATCAGAAGTAAAGAAGGCCGGATTTCAAGGGAGGATGAAGTCTTTTGGTGATGTGTTCTAAGTATCAACATGAATTGTAAATTTTTAATTTTTGAGTTTTATTTTCTTTTGCAGGTTTGAATTGCAAGTATGAAGTGATCTATCTTAAAGCGATGGCTTAGAGTCCAGAATTTTGGAGTTCAATGTCTTAGTTTTTGTTATCATCCTAAAATGGATGTGGAACCTATGTATTTGGCAATGTAACTATTCAAACTTTGATTATATATATATATATATATATATATATATATATATATATATATATGGAATTCAAAATATCAATTTGTTATCTCATATTTGATTTCTCTTATATTGTTTATATGATACTGTTAATTTATGTTAATTTCTCAAAATATCAATTTATTGTCTCAAATTTGATTTCTCAAAATATCAATTTATTGTCTCATATTTGATTTCTCAAAAGGCTAATTTATGTTTTACGATATTGTGCTGAAATTAAAAATGTTTTATTTCATTTTATTTATAAAAATTATTGTATAAACATCATCGTACTATGTGAAGTAGACTTGATTCTGTGTGGAGTTGATTGTGTAGTGATGGGAGATCTGGGTAGTTATCAAATTATAGTTTCTAACTTATAATTTAAATTTTGTTTGATTTGGAAATATGGTTGAAAAGTCAAAACAAGTCATCAAATTTTATAGTTTCTTGTGAAATTTCACAGTGAAATTTCACAATGAAATATTCAAGAAAATGTGAAATAAAAATTATAGTTTCTCACTTATAATTCAAATTTTGTTTGATTTGGAAATATGGTTGAAAATAGTCAAAACAAGTCATCAAATTTTATAGTTCATCAAATTTTATAATTTCTTATGAAATTTCACAATGAAATATTCAAGAAAATGTGAAATAAAAATTATAGTTTCTCACTTATAATTTAAATTTTGTTTTATTTGGAAATATGGTTGAAAATAGTCAAAACAAGTCATCAAAATTTATAGTTTCTTATGAAATTTCACAATGAAATGACAGTCCAACACTAAATTGGTTATGTTAGTCATTGATTTCTTTTCGAGCTTTCAATATATTTATTCAATAAAATGTGAAATAAAAATGTGTTCTTTGTAATAAAAATTGAAATAAAAACATGATTTAGAATGTAAAATTAAAATATACTTTAATAGAAGTAAAAGATTTTCATTAAAATTTATATTGATATAAATTTTTATGTATCGAAAATGGTAGAAAATAGTTGATCTGGAAATTATCAATCCTCTGCACATTGGAAGTATTAGAACCTATTTTAATATGTAAAATTAAAATTTAATTTAATATAAGTAAGCGACTTTCATTAAAATTTCTATTGATATAAATTGTTTTTGTAAGGGTAGAAAATGGTTGATGGAAATTATCAATCCTCTCCACATTGGAAGTATTCACTAATGTCATTAATATGACCCCTACCATTAATTCAATTAAAATTATGAAAATCTAAATGCAACAAACTAAGCTTTAGTAGATGACCTCTTATTTTTTATTTTTTGTTATCGGGCCACAAAATCAAATTTGTTTTCAACTTAAGTTTTTTTTAATCAAACTCAATGAAAACTATGTTTAATGTGTAGAATATAAGTAACTTGTTACCTGTTCATCATACACATTTTTATTTCAATTTGCTTCAAGATATTGAAATCTAAATGCAGAAATTTAACAATTTAAGATAATATCAACACTTTTGGAATCAAAATTCACAATTTCATAATTAAAATTGATACTTTTTAAGATGACTTTAAAATTTTTAATTAGGATGATAATCATACATGTATTACCTTGATTTTTTTAATTAGGATGTTAATCATACACTTTAAGATGTCTTTAAATTTTTTCTAAGCCATCAATAGTCCCCTATAATGACATGGAAATGGGTCCTAGTTTTGATATGAAGTTATCCTATTCATATGAAAAAACATTGAACAATCAAATTGCAAATAATGAACGCAAATACTATATGTAGTAAATTGCTTACATGCATTAAAGGATGTGTATACAATTTGGATAATTTGTAGGATTAAAGTATAATCATCCAAAGTATAGGTCAATTTAGGTTCCCTAGATACAATCTATAGGTTCTTCCCTGAAATTGTAAATAAGGCTTGGTAAACTTTATAATTCATCAAAAATACAACTTTTCTTAATTGAATGGACCATGAAAGTAAACTAAACTAGAAATGATTCTAGAATCCTAGATATTCATAAATACGTGTACTTTCAATCCAAAATATAAAATTTGGGAATGTACATGTCACGTGTTTAAAGAAATCGTAATGGTATTCCATCTTCAATTATTCGTTCATGATCGGATTTGGACATTTTCCATTTTCTAACTTTTGTTTTTTTTTATTGAACTTCTATTAACTGTATGCGCATTGCACATACCAAATGACTATATTAACAACTTATGACATCTGACTGATAGTCTTGAAAGTGAAAATGAGTATCAATTTGATGGGTTTCTTGAAAAAAATATCCTTTCAATACAATGGATCATCTTTCATATATAAAATTGTTATCATCAAAATCTTCTAATAACCCCATCTTTTGTTTTGTACATCGCATCAAATAATATTTCACGTTTTCAATGTTATCTATAGGTGCAACCATGGAAAATACATCTCCTGCAAATAATTGGATATATTGGACAACAAATAGCTCATGTTATATTATCACACAAGTACATATACAAGCTATTTGAAAAAAATTAAACATAAAAATCACCTTCTCTAACAAGATTAGAAACTCTATCGCCATCAACTGACACTATAGTTTCATTTGATTCCATCTCCTCTAAGCTTGCAAGTGGAATTTTCCCTTTTATATTAAGTTTGATATGTCTCCAAGCTTTAAAATATTCTGCATTTTTGTTTTCACAAATCTCTATGGATTATGTGTCCTCTATGCAAATTGAACAAAAACAAGACTCATTTCTTCTATCAAATGCAAACACATTTTGATAGCGTTTTTTTTTAAGTGAATGCATTTTTCGTGTCCCATGTAATTTATCGGCTTCATATGGAATTGATTTATTTACATCTTGGATTCCAACATACCAAAAAAACCTGCACAAGACAAGAACTTGTTAACTTGAAATCTCTTAAGAAAATGATTGAAGATTGAATATAAATTTGAACATGTGAATAAAAATATCATGTGTACATGTGTATATAGACACACTTGCGCACATCCCTTGACGGATTATTTTCATGTCTTATCTCCATTTTGCATCATTCAACAACTTCATCAATAGATTAAAATCAATCGGCATGAGGGTTCATCTGATACCTTTGAATTGTTCGTTTTACACATGCCCCTCCACCATCGTGCTCTTCGTTTCCATGACCAGTCTCAAAAAAATTCCAACAATGTGTAATGTTTGATTTTTTATGAAGATGACAAAACCAATAGAATGATCGTGAAGATTTGAACTAACACGCACATCCATATGACCATATCCAATGTCGATCGAATCTGATTCCGCGTTCTTTCAATGAATCATAAATTTTATCAAAACAATGTTGTACATAATGTGTGTCGTGTGCTCGATCATCACTTATATAAAAGTGATATTCTTTAATAACATGTCGATTTTAATTGATGCTTTCTATTTTCTCAAGACTCCTTTGAGCATGTCTCTATAGAATGTGGACAAATATAGTGACTTGATTAGAATGATAATATTCACTATGTATTTCTTTTTGTGGAGTGAATGTGTAATTCTCTGCAAAATCAACTACATAAAAGATTGTCCCTGGTGGAAACACTTCACGGGATTGTTTGAATTGTAGGTCTTGCCATCGATCTCTATGTGAATGCTTGGTGTATTTATAAATTTCTTCCTCAAACTTCTTCAAAAAATCTATCACACAAATTTTATCTACTTTCAAATCAATCCTTTTGGAAATAACATTTGAAGAATGTGGAGCCGTGTTGTTCATATATTCATATCTCTTCCAATTGATTGTTATATTAGAAAATGATTGATCATTCATATCAATAAGATACTTTGAGTGAAACAAACTTAGATTTCCACAACGATCACATTTCTTTCCACCAACACTTTTTTTTTGGTAAAATAATTCATCACCTTCTCTTTCACATAGAATTTTAGATATAAAAGCACGGAATGTGGAAGGAGGTGAACTTGGCCATAAATTTTTACCAAAATCAAGAAAAGTGCCGCAATACAACTCAAATTTCACATGATAACGACAACAACAAGTGTCATGAACAATGATGGGTCTAACAAACCATGGTTTTTGTTGCACAAATGTATTGATAGAAATTTTAACTTCTTTATGCTCTTCTTTGAACTTATTGAATAATTGTATTTGTGACATTGCCAATATATGTTTTGGATATTATTCATATTGTTTTCATGTTGTTCTTCATCACAACACATCCCTTGTATGTGGTGAAACACGAGATTCTTTCAACCAACAATTACAGGCCAATTCTTTAACATTTTCTGCAAGTCTGTCTTTATAGGGTTGTCTAGAAATCTTTGTCCAACAAGTCAGTTCATCATTTGCATCTATTTTCAATCGAAATTTTCTATGTTTGTACAATGTTTTTCTTGACGTTCCCATCATTTTTTCCATGTGTCGTGTCAAACAATATTTTGTATTGCTAGATGAAACAATTTTTGTTTGTATCACTCTATGTGCAACACTGACATATTTTTTTCAAGATTTTCCAAAAGATTTTAATACACTAGTTATATTGTCAAAGACATTATGTTTCACCTTTGTATCTTTTGTCGAATTTTGAATACCCAATAATGATGTATCTTCTTTTAACTTTCTTTACTTTATTAGACAGTGTAATGACCCCATAATTACGACTACAAGTGACACAAGCAAGTGCAAAAAAAAAAATTAGGCAGGAAGGCAACAACGACAACAGTTAAACAACACAACTTGATGATGAACCCAATGCACATAGATTAGGCGACAGACAACAACAACTCAGCACACTAGCACATCATGCAACTGGACGAAACATGTGCTAATCAATAGATAGATAAAATGACTACCCGCCTGACATAAGAAAGACAACACCTACAAGATAAAGGACACCATCAACAACCTGACAGAATGGATTCGACGACCAGTAACTAGAAACTTATATGGTGCGCAAAACAAAACACATTAAGGTGTTACAAACCAAGTACCAGCATCCATTACAAAAAAAAATATTCCCACATCGGAAAGCATAGGACTCCGGCTAGGTTATCATTCGCATCTATCCATCAGGGCACGCAATGATCCCCTCATTAGGAATCATGTCATCACAAGGTGATAGGCGTGATAGTAACCATGGCGCGACATAACATTTCTATACCTTTAACCCAAGATAAAACCCTCGCGGTAGGAGGCCAAATTAACTGTCTAAAACAAGAAGACTAAACCCAAGCACCCAAACAACAAGTTGACAAGACGTAAGGGAAATCTGACTACTATAACAATCATACGTCACCTTAAATTCCAAACCAATCCTACATCAACATGGTTGATAGCGCCTAGGAATCTAATCTTTAACCAATCATACCTCACATTAATTTCTTGATTCCACATGCATCATACATTCCTTAAACTGATCTTTCTTTACCATTTATGGAATAACTACTTGTTTTATTTTTGCATTAAAAAGTGAACTACTATATGCACTTAACATAATCTATAACGTTGTCTATTAATCTTTGAACTACTTAACATAATATAAATGAACTACATTGTCTATTAAATATTCAACATTGTTGTCTAAATTATTGTCGTCTAAATACACGATATTGTTGTCTAATATATCATTATATTATTGTTGTCTACTAATAAGTCTCTCGATAATTCTATTGATAAACTATTAATAAGTATTATGATATTTTTGGGTAAATAACCATAACATTTGATAAATAAATATCACGGTGTAATAACATTTACTGTCAACAATAATCAATATGGTTGTCCATCATGAATCTATGTCTAACAAATACCATCTGTGGAAATATCGTTGAGTTAAAATCACGGTCTTTTCATTCCTTACTATTATAAAAAGAAATCGATGTCATACACAACAACCAATGCTTCGTTGTCATTCACATAAAAATTGTTGTTATTCACATATAGACACGCTGGCAACAGTCGTTATCATACATACATATCCGATCGATGTCTAATAATGTTCACGTGGTTGTCTAAAATACAATATCGATATCCATTAAAGGGATTTAATAATTATAAAGGAATTGACCAGGAGTAAGCGATATATTCGTTTTCTAACAACAATTCTGATGGGTATTAATAATTATTACTATATCTAGTGACAATTGTTGTCAACAATACATATAAAATCGATGGTCCAAATATATACATACAGATCATTGTCCAAATATATGATAATAGAAATAGTATTGATAATAGTTGTCAACAATCGCATTGATAATAGAATAGCATTGATAGAAATTGATGTCAATAAATAATAAACTCGTTGCCATTCACATGTATAATTTCATTGTATATACATCTCTGTGTATATTAAATTCGCAGTACATATATCTTTGTGTATATTAATTCACAGTATGTGTGTGTGTGTGTGTGTGTGTGCATATTAAATTCTCAATATATATATGAAATCGATAATATTCCATTAAAAAATAAATCGCTATCCATTTAGTCAATCTCTATCCATTTAGTCAATCGATATCCATTAAATCAAATCGCTATCCATTAAAATCAACTCGCTATCCATTAAATCAAATCGTTATCCATTAAAAATCAATCGTTATCCATTAAAATAAAATCGTTATCCATTAAATCAAATCGCTATCCATTAAAAATGAAATCGCTATCCATTAAAATCAAATCGTTGTGTAATATACATATTAAAAGTGGAATTAAAATGCTAAGAAAAAAATGGATCGATGCCCAGCAAAATCCCAGTCACTAAATTAAATAGTCGTCAATATATATGTAATTTGCAGACAATGATATCGCAATTATAAATTCATTGTCAATATATATACAAGGTCGTGGTCTAAATACAATTAAATTGCATGATATAAGAAATCGTATGATATAGATAAATTGTGTGGTGTATGCAAATAAATCGCAGCATATATATATATATATATATATATATATATATATATATATATATATATATATATATATATATATATATATATATAAGTAAATCACAGTAGAAAAGATGAAAACGTTGTGTAAAAAGGATGAATCGCTGTGTTCAAGAAAAATGAAATCGCTATGTTAAATGCATTTAAAGAGGGAGATAAAAACTCTATTAAAACGGATTCTATGCCAGGTAAAATCATTGCGTAAATATTTGTTGTATTAACAAGTCTATTGATACCTCTAATGATTAAACTATTGATAAATATATTGATACATATGTTGACATCATTGGGTAAAATCGTAGTCAAAATACCCAACAAACGTTGGGATTTATCATTAAAACGCAGAGATTATACCAATCCAAGTGTAGGGTAATATGTCAAGAAATCACAAAGATAAAAGCCAAGAAAACGATTAGAGATGAATCACAGAGATAATCATTCACAAGAAAATGCAGAGATAATCGATCAAGGATGAATCAAACAAAACGCAGAGATACTCATTCACAAGAAGGCACAAAGGCTAATCATTCGACAATGAATCATCAAACGCAAGGATACTCATTCACAGGAACGCAAGGATTAATCATTCATAAAGGAAAAACGTAGATATAAGTAAGGGATAGATAGTTGGGAGAAATTTATCCTTCACTTATTATCCATGCACAAGAAAGAAGAGCATTTGAATCTATAGGTATTTAAACACCTGGGTGACAATCGTCGATTCGGCTCCTGGTCGACTGCTCAGGCACGGACTAATAACTAAAGGGATAAGGAACAGAAGATAAAAACTCATTTTTTCTTTGCATTAATCAATAAAAACAAAGACAAAGAAGTCATTGCAATCAGAAGTTAGGTTCGCCACAGGAAATCAATTCAAGAAACCGTGGGCAAGAGGATTACAAATACCGTATGAAGGCAAGTGCAAGAAAGCTCATGGCAATGAAATATTCAACCGAGCACTGAAAAATGACATGTGTAAATTAAATTTCATTGCAAGTAACAACTTTAACAAGTGTACCTTAACCAAACATGAATGTTTTGAAGTTGTTTTCTCTGCACGTGCTCTATCTCACTCCCGCTTGTCGACCGATGTGATCTCACCGGTACCTCCCAGCCAAATCTAGGGGTATTCTTCTTCCCCTTGAGCCCCCTGAGTCACAAAGGGGCCACGCACACAATACCAGAGAACTGCTAGCACCCAACTCGCCTCGCAAGGTCGAGCTACCACTCATTACCTGAGCTGGGTATCCCAACTCCCACAAGAGAAAGTTCAATCAAGATAAAAATTCAACAGCGTAATGTTACGCAAAAATATGAGATCCATACTCCTCCTCCTCCATCCTTTTTATAGAGTTTTTAAGTAATTAGTTTCCCAAATTCTTATTAAATTCCTTTTTCAGTTAATTAATTTCAAAAAACCTCCCCCGTACACATGTCACCCATCCCCTAGTTGCACCAGAAAATTAATTTTATTAATTAATTAAATATTCCTATTTCCCTCGCCCACCTAAAAGAATTCTTAAAAACGCTCATTGGTGTTCCAATATTCCCTTACAAATCTTAAATGACTTATGCCTTACTTAATTCCTAGTTGAGTTCATAATTAGCAAGTTCCTAAGGAAAGATTCCTTACTAAGTTAGACATTCAGTTTTTTCTTTATGTTTCCCCTTTTCTTTAAGTTTCCCTCTTTTTCCTTGTTAAATAAAAATCAATTTAGCAAGTGTAGAAAAAAAACAACCATTTACCATTTTTATTCTTTAATTAAAATTAATTTAGCAAGGGTAGATAAAACAACCATTTCCCTTTTTAAAATTTTAATCCTCCATTATAATTTTGACTTTAATAAATTAATTTGAATTTCTTACCCCCCCCTTCTTGTTACATGTGTATTTATTATTATTATTATTATTATTATTATGACCACATGTTCTACTTAGACCTATGTTTTAATTTCACTAGGTTGGGCGACATTTTTATTAGGGAAAATTGTTTTTAAAACTTACTTATCACATCATTCATTTTAAGGACGACTAGGTTTATTCACTTACCCGTTGAGATCGCAATGTGCCCTTTAGGACACACTACATGCTCCAAGGGTGCCACTCACCTCTTTTTGTTTTCCTTGCGCGATGTGCACTTAGGGACGCACTATGTTCTCCAAGGGTGCCACTCGCCTCTTTCTATTTTCATTGCGTGACGTGCCCTTCAGGACGCACTACGTGCTCCAAGGGTGCTACTTGCCTCTTTTTGTTTTCCTTGCGCGACGTGCCCTTCAGGACGCACTACGTGCTACAAGGGTGCCACTCACCTCTTGACTGACTTTGGTAGACATTAAAAAACCCTGGAGTGAATACTCCGCCAAGTGATCTTGTGGGAGACTAAGGGCCTCTAAGGAATAAGGCCTTTGCCTTATTGCGTGCCCCTTAGAATCATCGTGAGCGACTGTCACAGTCTTCCCTCACGACATCATGGGTCTTCTTGAACTAGGTAATCGTTAACCTATAGTTCAAGCCACTACGGGAGTGCTAGTAGGTTGTGGCAGGGATGTTGCCACACCTCTCATTTAATGTCTCTGGTTGTCCTACGTGACCCCTCTACTCCAAATGTGATTCTGGTAGGCAAGCTATCGTCATCCTATATCCATCAATGAAACATTTCAGCAACAATAATCAATCATCATAACATCTAATCACATGTACATGTATCACATCAATAACATTCAAACCCAACAGTCCACTCCCTGACTCGATATGGAGTCCAAGGGGTTTCATCGATGCCTCTGCATCCTCAATGTTCGAAGTCCTGCACACTTAGGAGAACCCAGCCCATAATACCTATCTATGTGAATACAACAAAATAACATCATCAATCCATAATGTCTCATAATCATAATCGAACGACCAATAGTATAATAATCTGGATCACTTGCAAGAAAGTGTCCTCAAAGAATAAGTTTGCTCAGTGTGCGCAAGAGAGGGATGTTACAAATAGAGTAAAATTTGAGCTTGTATTGTTACTGATTCATCTTTGAAAAAAGTATGATACATATTCTAGTTCGATATCTTATATAATGCTTAGCTTCTTTCTTCCCAAATTTGTCAATATCAACATTTTCTAATATTTCATCATCAATGTTGATAGATTCTCCAGCATATTTCAATTTAAAGTTCATATTAAAAAACAAAACCCGAACATAAATTCACTAAACTATATACAAGTGTTCATCTTGTATTATCTAAATTTATGTACATACCAATAGGTGATTTGTCTTTTGCTTCAATTTTGGTTTCAACGTCTTTTGCTTCAATTTTGGTTTCAATGTCTTCATCAACATTATGAGACAAATCTACTTATTTTTTTTGAAAAACATCAAATCGTAATTACAATCAATTATATTAAACAATATTTTAAATTTGAATTCTATACTTTTAATATAGACAATATGTGCATGCATACCTGGTTGGACTTATTTTTGTTGAAAATCTTTATTTACATTGTTATCATTTATTTCTTCAATATTTGCACATTCTCGTTTATTTCTCCAATAATGGTCTTTCCTTTGATCGTTATGGTGAGTTTCATCTCGAGTGCGATCAAATTTTCTCTTGCGCAAACTTATGTTTCCCATGAATATAGTTATCTGTAAAAGTTATGTTCAACAAAGGCTTCACCTTGAAAAAATGTTGAACATTTATCTTTCAATATATAAATTGGTATTCCAATAAAAACTTGAACAAACATCAATTACCTTGTTCAACAAAAATAAAAAAGATGACTCGAAACTTTGTTTAGGTGCTCTAGAAAACCATGAAACAAGCGACAAATTGTGTTAAATGTGTTCGGTTGAAAGCATATTTATACGATTTGGCGCAAAATGAAATGATATGAAATGTCTTTTCATTTTTTTCGGCCGACAGAATTCTCTCACCCATCTTTCGGCCGAAAAAACATTTTTTCATCCGAAAAGCTAGGAAACCGTTTAATTTTAACAAATTCCGTTAGAATTTAGTTTGTCGATCAAAAACTAGAGAATGCGACTGTATGCAGGAACCAGAGAATTCCCTCTATCTTACCTGAACTATGGAGGTTACGGACTCCTACAAATACTCAAAATTTGGTTTCGAAAATGACACCAGCATTTGCAAAATTGAATCTACTTTCAATTCCTATAATTTGTTTTCATTTTCATTATTTTTATCTAATTTTATTTTTATTTTTTTAAAATCATCGCATAATATTTGCAGCGGACATTATGATTCAGTTAAATGAAATATCTGTATCTCTAAAAATACATAGTTAAAAATTTAGAAAAATTTATATTCATAATCCTTAAATTGTTCTTTCAAAAGGGTATTTCTAGATTTTACTTGTAAGTAAAAATTAAGATAGATACAAGGTGGGGGAAAACATGTTTTTGAAATATGCAACATTTTCAACTTGGTCAACTTCAAAAAAATCTAGAAATTACAATATTCATACGTTAGATTCAAAATTGTAGTCATAATAAAATAGAGTCTCTGTAGGTTGTTGCAGTATATTTTGTTTGTTAAAAACAAAAGTTTAATAATAGATACATTGTTGGGAGGGGAGGGGCGGGAGGGGCGGGGGGAATAACTCATTATCGTTCCTTTAATTTTTAAGGAACATATTGTTAAACAATTGTCAAATTGACATATCAAATCTTAATAAAAAAAATTGAAAAATAGTCATTGGAAAGCTAACAAAATTCTTCACAAGTTTTGTTTTTACTGTAAAGTGAAATTCTAAATAAAAAAAAATACGTTTGTATGTTGGAAGTTCAAGAACTTGTGAAAATATAGTTTTTTTTCTCATAAAACAAGAAAAATAGACACCCATCTTCATGATTTCACCCCAATGTATTATGAGAAATAAAACTTTTTGTTGCTCATGGGTTTATTAATATTGAAAAAATAATATCATTAATATTACCCAATGTCTCCAACACATTGGACCGATGCTCAACTTGGTGGTCGTTCAACATGGAATGCATCTAATAATCTTTACCCAATTCACCCATTGTATGTTGACTCTACTTCGGACTAACTTTGCTTAGTGCACGTCGACACTCTCTCTAAAAATGTGGTCTTCTGCATGTCCAACACCCCCTCTTAGGAATTTGGCTTTGACTTCCCAACTGGGAAAAAGTAGGTCTACTCATATACTATTTCAGTTGATTTTTTTGTGTTGGTGTTCAATATTTTGGCCTTTGGTTACCAATTTGTCACCCTTGCGTACTCATCACTAGTCCCCTTGGCACATCCCTGCGTCCTGCTATAGGTCTCAATGTACTAGCTAATTGTGATGTTAGACTTTGTCTACATGAACCTGAAGGTCTCAATGGTCTAAAGTGACCATCACCTACAAGTTCCTCATCAGTTATTATATCCCTCTAAATTGTCTCATTCAAAGTATGAGGCATCAATATCCTTACATTGGATCTAATGTTATAATTTAACCCATATACAAATTTGTTTACCCACAAATTTTATGTGTTCAAATACAGTGAATATCTAAGCAATTCCATAAACCTAGCCTCATATTCAGGTACTGACCTATTGTTTTGTCTTAATGAGTTGAACTCATTCATCTATCTTTCAATCAACTCCTTAGAAAGGTATCATTCTCTAAAATGGTCTTCAAATCATTACCATGAAATTCCAAACACGTTTATCCCTAACTATGGCAATAGAGTTCTCCATCAAAGTAAGGCACTTCCCTTTAGCTAGAATATGGCCATATGTACTTTGAGATTAGAGGTGTAATACCTCAAAGAAAAACACATTGCCATGTTTTCCAACTAGGATTTATCCGCTTGTCCATCTGTAGAATTCCAAAACTCTAGAAACTTAACTTTTTCAAGTTCTCTATGTACATGGTTACTTGTAGGATTTTTTTATCCTTCAACATGCGTATAGACTCCTCCCTCTTCTCTCTTCAATGTGTTCATCAATGCATTAAACATCCTTTGACATGAGCGCAACATGGTTATCACCTCTTCAACAATTACATGTCTTGGTTCTTGAACATGTTCATCTTCTATAGGAAGGGAGTGTGGAGGTGTAAATTTGTGATAGAGGTATACATGGACATCGTCCTCTAGCTATCATACCCCTCCTTCCTCTTCTATCCATGTTTACCTAACATGAGAAGAAAATTTCAAATTTGATTATCATTCACTGAAATTAATAAAACCTTTACATGCACAAAATATAAATGGGTCCTAGACCTTAGTATATTGAACATAGATTTGATACCATATGTAACACCTCTCCTAATGTTAACTTTTGACATAAGACAATTATACCACATATGCAATAAACTAAAATTTATTTTTATACTATTGAGCTAATGATCACCACTTACTTAAAATTGTGCAACTAAGGTAAAATAAGAATATATAGAGAAAGATATTAGGAAATGTTCTCCATAATCAATTTTGAATAAAGAATACCATTTACTTAAGATTGTACAAGTTGAATGTGTAACTATGAGAACAAGAAACCATGAATACCTATTAATTGTTTTGAGTTACTTCAATAGTATATATATATATATATATATATATAGGAATCATGAATAAATTGTTTTACTTATGACATGTTGATAGGTATGAATGACCTGTCAAGCAGATGAGGGAGAACACCTGATGACAAGTCTCAATTAGACCTACTCTCATTTGGTATAGCATTTCCCACAAATATATGGGCCTCGTCGCCGCTCAGAATTAAAAGAAATAAAAAGAGGAAAGACAGCGGAATGCCCCCCAAAGAGTTCTACATAATCCTAAGGATAAACTAACTAAAAGCAAATTAATCTAATCCTAACTAACTCTAACCTATATTGGGAGCAAAACTAGAAGAGTGAGTATAGAGAAGGATAATATCATTAGAATAAAAAAAAAATCATGTATGTTTATGATATGTGATAGCAACAATGTTGTAAATACACAAACAATTAGTTGTACAATACATCTATGGCATTATTTCTATACCCACAAAGAAACAAGTGATAGCATAAAGCAGACAGAACAAAGTGCAGAAGTAATTCATACAATAGAATCATATCTACCCAAGCAGAAGATAAATGCATAAAGAGTAGTCTCATATACACTCATCAAAATCACAAATTTCTAAAATGTCTCCTACTCTTTATTACTCAAAAGTAATAGTACCATATTTTTTCACAAAAGTCAAAAGTTTGTGTTCCATTCAACTAGCTCTCTTTTACAAAACAAGAGAGAGATTTTTTAGCTCTCATGACCATTTGTTTTGTTTTCCCCTAATTTTTTTTTTTTACATTTCGAATTTATTTTTCACTTTGAAAATCTAGATGTGGGAATTACAAGTGGGAGTTGAAGAGACTCATGGGTGGTTACATTCTCCCTACGAAAGTTTACAAATGATATCTATCTAAATTTATTATTCATTCTGCTTGTTGGGTAGTTTTTTAAATTTTTTGGGTTGTTCTGGGAATTTATGGCTCTGGTTTGTTGAATGAAAACATTTTGCATTATTCTCCTCTATCTCATCTTTCTATCGAGCTATTTCTGGCTTGATTTTGTTGCATGTAGCTTAATATATAATTGTTTGAAGTCTACATAGTGGGTTCTTCATATGAATTCAGGTTCCTTCTATGTTTTACATTTTTAGAACTTTCTTGCTCAGCATCAACCAACACTTGTTATCCCAGCCTATTATTCTCTCCTCCATATTTCCATCGATCCCTCATGGGCCTAGTTTAGTTACTTGTAGCTCTAGATATGACTGTTTGAAATCTACACAATCCATTTTCCCCCCAAATTCGTGGCATGTTGTTCTTTGAAATTTATGAAATTTTCTTTCACTTTTATGACCTTAATACCTCTTCCATTGCATTCCTCTACTCAATACATTTCCAACGAGGTATCATGGGCTCAATTCCAATACATGTAGCCTAAGATATGGTCATTTAAAACATATTGTCTGAATGGTATTTCAGGAGGGTTGGTCGGGTCGAAGGATCGGATCGGCGTCAGGAAAGTTGATCGAGTCGGAGAAGATGATCGGTGTTGGAAAATTTATTAAGTCGAAGGATCTGATCGATGTTGAGAAAATTGATCGTGTCAAAGGATCTGATTGGAATCGGGAAAGTTGATCAACATGATCTATAGCATTTTGGAATGGATGAATTTTGACAATGAAGAGGGTTCCAAGATTGAATGTGGGTTTGACGGGCCAGGTGACAAGTTCCATGTCAACATCCATGTTAGTGATACATCATATGGAACCAATGATAGGGGGGCACATGGATTCCACAAGGCAGTGAGGTGGCAATGGTGAGATTTGGCTTAGGAAACTTTGGGAGGTCATAACTTTTGATCTGGAACTCCGATTTAAGTATGGGTACAGCCATTGGAAATATTTCAATGAGAAGAATCCTACTATGAGGTTTAGTTATAGTAAATAATAGAAGAAAATATAGGGACCTATTGATAAAGAAAAGGTAGGATAAAATGGGAAGAAGATCAAAGGATTCCCCCACATGCATCTCAAAGATGGAGTAATCGTGAAGAAAGGATATCATGCTAACATGTTCCTGCAATCACAAAAAGAGGCGAAATCATTTATGTGATTAAAAGGACATTCGCCAATACATGAGAAACAGTATATTTCCTTGCCTTTAAGAAAAATTATGAATAAGTATAAATTGTGAATGACATGAAAATGAGAGGTTTATTGAAGGAAATCATCTATGTTCCAGATTAAATAACTATCACGAGAGTTGCATGCATCTAATATCCAACACATAGAAAGGATTAATGAACTTATGACTCAAGTTAAAATTTGTCTAATATATGAGACTATAAAGATTAAGATGTTAAGCACCATATGCTAGCAAACCTTGAATAAGTCATCCAGGAAAATGATTGACCACCTACATCAAAATCATTCAAGACATGTACTAGATCATCAAACCTTACAGTCATATAAAATCATTAAGCACTTGGGAAATTGTGTAAGGTAGGAAGACAATTTGTCAACCACTCATAAAAATGTCAATAAGACATCATAGGTAAACTAAGAATTATGAAGACGTTTGAAACCATAAGATCAAAAGAGTTAATAAACCTTCATCAAAGAAGTCATCAGTCAAGACAAAACCTCAACTCCCTCAAAGTATGCAAAGAAATAACATCAGGATTGAGCAGTAGAGGATTAGGCAATAGGCTTAAAATTTTAGTAGGGGCGGGGGGGTGTGTCGCAGCCACAACAAATTTTGGGGGGGAATGGATTGTGCAGACTTCAAACAATCATATCTGGAGCTACGAGTAACTAAATTAGGCCCAGGAGGGATCAATGGAAACATGGAAAAGAGAAGAATAGACTGAGACAACAATTGTTGACTGATGTTGAGCAAAAAAGGTCCAAAAATGCAAAACACGGAAGGAACCTGAATTTGGATGAAGAACCCACTATGCAGACTTCAAACAATTATATATTAAGCCATAGGCAACAAAATCAAGCCAAAAATAGCTCGATAGAAACCTGAGACAAAGGAGAATAATCTAGAATGATTTCATTCAGTAGACCAGAGCTAGAAGCGCCCAGAACGACCTAGGAAATTTAGAAAACGACCTAGCAAGAACAATGAATAATAAATTTAGATAGATATCATTTGTAAACTTCCATAGGGAGAATGTAACCACCAAGGAGTCTCTTCAGCTCCCACTTGTAACTCCCACATCTAGATTTTGGAAATGCAAAAGAAATTCGAAATGTAAAAAAGACAAATTTAGGGGAAAACAAAATGAATGGTCATGAGAGTTGAAAAGTCTCTCTCTTGTTTTATAAAAGAGAGCTAGTTGAATGGAACAAGGAATTTTTCCCTTTGTAACAAAATATGGTACTATTACTTTTGAGTAATAAAGAGCAGGAAGCATTTCAGAAATTGGTGATTTTGATGAGTGTATATGAGACTACTCTTTATGAATTTATTTTCTACTTGAGTAGATAGGATTTTGTTGTATGAATCACTTATGCACTTTGTTTTGTCTTCTTATGCCATCACTTGTTTATTTGTGGGTATAGAAATAATTCCATAGATGCATTGTACAACTAATTGTCTGTGTATTTACAGCATTGTTGCTATCACATATCATTAGCATACATGATTTCTTTCTAATTCTAATGTATTATCCCTCGCTGCACTCACTCTTCTAGTTTTTCTCCCGGGATAGGTTTAAATTAGTAGGATTAGATTAGTTTACTTTCAACTAGTTTAGCCTTAGGATTATTTAGAATTATTTGGGGGGAAGTGTTAGGATATTTAGACACTTAGGAGTTAGTTAAGATCTACTTGGTCTAATATGTCGTTAGGTAAAAGTGTGTTTCTTTAGTATGCATTAGTATGNATGCATTTGTAGTTAGGAAATCCGACGGTCACGATATGTTCCCAACATAGAGTGATCCGACGATTCATACTCTCCTCGATCTTAACGGCCGTTGATCTGTGGCTTAACACCCGATTGGTCCATGATCTCTATTTAAAGAGCATGCAGGGTCATTTGCCGATGATTGATTGTGAGAAACTCTCTTGTAAAATCTCTCTGTAATCTTTTTCATTGCATTAATAAACTGCTCCAAGTGGTCGCGTTGGCTGGGGTCGTGGATGTTTCCCCGTAGGGGTTTTACCACGTGAAAACATCGGTGT
>ML793033.1:114008-161185 GCA_009831015.1 Picea engelmannii
ACTTATTTAATTGGTTGGAGAGGATAAAAATCGCGTTGTCGTTGTTGCTGAACCTGTGATCCACGTTGCCTTGTCTCTGGCGGATCATGCCTTGTGGGTCATTTTACGAGCCTTTGGCCCTCTCCAAAAACAACGGAGACCTGAGTTGTCAAAAACTAGAGGCCTTTGATCAAGAACAATGTAACCTCGTGTTTCTTGGGGAGAGGCTACTTTATGTTCGAATTTATTTCAAAAGAGGATAAAGATCTGATCTTTAGAAATGGACCTTACTTCATGGGTCCTCAGGGCCTGTATCTCAATAAGTGTACATAGGATTTTGATCCAGCAGTGAATGTTCCGACAACCATTCTTGTTTGGGTTCGGTTGTCGAATCTCCCAATGCATTGCTGGAACTGGGATTCTCTGAAGCACATAGGCAACGCTCTGGGCAAATTTATTGACCGGGAAAACATCAAGGACCAATATGACTGTGCTCGAATCTATGTTGAGGTCGACTTAGAGGTGGGTCTTCTGGAGGCAATAAAAATCAATGTCGACAGTTGGTCTCATGTGCAAAAGCTAGATTATGAGCAACTTCCCTTCAAGTGTCGGAAATGCCACGAATATGGTCACTTTGCCAGGGGTTGCCCGAGCAATGGAGAGATGGAGAAAGGAAAAGAGGAGGGTTGGAATCAGGTTAAGCAGTCGAAGACTACCCATAAAACCCCAAACCCTACTAGGGCTCCAAATGGTAAAGGTCCTCAGATGGCTCCAAATCAGCAAAACCCTCCCCCGAAGGGTCAAGAAAACAAGTTTGGGCCCTTAAGCTCAACTTCAGTGGAAGCCCAGGAGGTCGATATGTAAAAGAAAGCGATCCCAGAAAAAGGGACATCCTCGGGCTTGAGACAAGGAGAAAGTGCCTCAGAAAGACCTAAGGAAAAGCATGCAGAAGCTGAAGAGGAAGAACAAGATTCAGAGGAATCCGAGGAGGAGGGAGAAATAGGGAATCACAATTCTTGGCTAGAATATCAACAAGAAGTTGAATGCCTGCCCGGGAAAAGAGAGAACAAGAAACTTACAAAGACAAGTTTCAAGGCAGTCAACCAACCCTTGAGAAACTATTGGCAAGAACCCCAAAGATGACAAGAAACCAGACTCAAGGCTCCAAGGGAGCTCACCACATCCAAAAAAGTAAGTGATGAAGGTTGTCTCCTAGAATTGCAGAGGAATAGGGAGCAAATTGAAAGAAGAAGCCATAAGAACCCTATTAAGGATAGAAGCCCCAGATATTCTTCTAATCCAGGAGACAAAAATGGAGGACAAAGTCTTCCTCCAAACAAGTAAGAAATTTTGGAATATAGGTGGAGGACAGGTTGTCCCAACTCGTGGAGCTTTGGGTGGGTTGGGCACTCTTTGGAATAGTAACAAGTACACGATGGTCACTGAGATCCTAAATACCCACTGGTTGTTCCTGAAACTCCAACATATTGATACTAAGGAGGTCTTTTGCCTCTTCAATGTGTATGTCCTAGTAAACGCAAAGGAGAAGAAGGCATGTTGGGACTCTATCAGAAACCTGGCAGATATAGAAAATCTAGAAAACACCATCATTGTTGGCGATCTCAACCTCACCTTGCTTATGTCTGAGAAGCAAGGAGGAAGCATCTTTAGGGATCCGGCAAGGGAATGGGTGGAGGACCTCATGCGGGATTGGGACTTGCTCGACATCAAGCCCTTAAATGGTAAGTACACTTGGTCAAATAAAAGAGTCGGTCCTGGGCATATTGTAGCAAGACTAGATAGATTTCTTGTTCAAAGTTCTTTTCTCCTTTTAGGATTAGAGGCTAGAATGCATATTCTTCCCTGCAGCGCTTCAGATCATAAGCTGAACAAGCTTGAATTGTTGGCCCAAATTGATCTTGGCCCTATTCTTTTCAGATTTAGTTCTTTCTGGGTCAAGGATCCAGACTTCATGGATAAGGTTAAGGAAAGTTGGAGGATGCCTATCAAGGGTTCTCCTTTCTTCGTTTGGGAGGAAAAGCTCATAAGAGTGAAATTTGTTTTGAAAAGTTGGGCCAAAACCCTCCCTAACCCAGCGGCAAAAAGAAAGCAAGCCCAAGTTAGTCTTGAGCTCCATCATTTGCAAATGGAAGATGCAGACATTACAAAAGAATTTCTAGACAAGGAGGCAGATTTACAATAGAAGTTTCATAAGGCATGTTTGTCGGAGGAAGAATTTTGGAGACAAAAGTCTCGCATCCTTTGGCTTAAAGCGGGAGATAGAAACACTTCCTTCTTCCACAAACAATCCCAAGCGAGAAGAAGCTTCAACTCCATCTCAGAAATCAAGGAAGATTCCACAACTCATAAAGACTTCATGAGCATTAAAAGGGAAACTTTCTCTCACTTTAAAAATCCTTACAGTGAAGAAGGTGTGTTGGATCAGAATTCTAATTTCCTGGATGTAGTACCTTCAAAGATAACCTCCAAGATGAACCAGCACCTAGAAGCAAAGGTTACTAGAAAGGAAATAAAGGTTGCTCTCTTTGCTATGGAGCCCGACAGAACCCCTGGACCGGATGGCTTCACGGCTAGATTTCTCCAATCTTGTTGGCAGATAGTGGAAAAGGACTTGCACAAAATGGTCTTGAAGTCCCAAGCCTGTCAGAAAATTGGGGGTAGCACGAACTCAGCCTTTCTTGCCCTCGTCCCAAAGGAAAAGGGAGCCAGTGCTTTCAATATATTTCGACCTATTTCGCTATGCAACATAGGCTACAAGATGATTACCAAGGTGATAACCAACAGATTGAAAGGTATCCTTCCTAATATTATCCCGAAAAATCAAGGTGGTTTTGTGCATGGGAGGCAGATTGTGGACAATTTTATCCTAGTGCAAGAGGTGATTCACTCAAGCCTGGAACGAAAAGAAAAGGGTATGGTTATCAAACTAGACCTAGCTAATGCTTTTGATTGTGTTAGACACAGCTTTCTCTTTGATGTTTTGCACAAGTTTGGGTTTGGGCATGAGTTTATCAATTGGATTAGTGCTTGTATCTCCGAGCCTTGGATCGCCCCTCTGGTGAATGGGCAAGCAGCGGACTTCTTCAAAGCTTCAAGAGGGCTTCGACAAGGGTGTCCTCTTTCTCCCCTCCTATTTGTTCTTCAAGCCTCTATTCTAATTTTCTATTTGGACAAGAAGCAACTTGACCAAGAGATCCTGGGCCTTAACATTGCCAAAGGAGTCAAAAATATTAACCATGCTCTGTTTGTTGACGATTCTCTGATGTTGGGCGCAACCTCTGTGCTTTCTTCTACAAGGTTCAAAGAAGTGTTGGATGATTACTATGATGCTACAGGCAGCAAACTAAATAAGGGGAAATGTCATATTTATAGTTGGAACATTTATAACAGTGCTCTCAGTGTTATTTCCAGATGTCTGGGCTTTGCTGGCTCTTCCAATTGGACTTCGTTCAAGTATCTAGGCCTCCCAATCTTCCAAAAGAACGCCTTCAGCGGAGATTGGCTCCCACTGTTAGATAAGTTTAAACTCAAGATCTAGGCCTGGGGTTTCTTATGGCTCAATCTTGTTGGTAAGTCAGTGTGATCAAGGTTGTTCTCAGCAGTTTTCCAATCTTTCAATTCTCTATCTTGCTGGCTCCAATCTGCATCCTCAAGAAGATGGAGGATCTCATTCGCAGGTTCTTTTGGAAAGTTGGCAAACAAAATGAAAAAGGAATCCCTCTTGTTAGCTGGGACAAAGTCTCCAAGCCTCCGATGGAAGGAGGATTTAACTTCAAAGATCTTCGCACTCGAAATGTTGCTATGGGGGCAAAAATTGTTTGGAGGCTCATTGCTTCTAAGCCTGGTTGGGCGCAAAAATCTATGTGGAGGAAATATCTCAGCAGGCAAAGAAAACGATGTCTTGACAGTCCCCTCTCAAAAACAGGTTCGCAATTGCTCAAACTCTGCGCTTAGGCCATCCCGTTGATCCATCACCACGCCTTCTGGATCTCGGGAAATTGAAAACAAATCAGTATATGGGATGACAACATTATGAATAACCCTCCTCTTGCCGAAAATCATTCTTTGCATGTGCTGCAAGCCTGGATGTCCAGCGCTAGCTTTAACACCCTGTGGGACATCTCACATTGGGACGGATGTTCTTGGACTTGTTGGAAGCATCTCCAGGTGCCTTTGGACCTGAAGCCAGACTGTGATGTCTTAGTCGCTCACCTAAAGGGCATGGCCCCGATCCATGCTTGGAGGCAGGACCAACGTGGATGGGGTTCTCACTCTGGCTGCTATACAGTGGCGATGGGATACGCAAAATTGTTGGACAGCCTCATGTCCTACCTAATCATGTGCTTTGGAAGGGGCTATGGTGTCACAAGACCATTCCAAAAATTGACTTCTTTTGTTGGAGCATGTTCCATAACAAAATTTTAACTGAGGACAGATTGAAGAAAAGAGGCTTCCATGGGCCGTCTAGATGCTTGATGTGTTGCGAAAATGAAGAGAATGCCTGCCACCTAATGTTGGAATATAAATTCGTTGCAGGGGTCTGGCATGAGGCTCTAGGCCCTAGGGAAACAATCTCGCAATCCCCACTTCCATCATTGATCTGTTTTCTAGTTGGCTTCACAGCTATCCAGGTGTACTCCCAAATAATGACAGTTTTAAAGTTGGCTGGATTTCCTTGCCAAAGATTATTTGTTGGCAAATCTGGCTAGAAAGAAATAAGAGAATTTTTAGAGGTAAAGCGCAAAATGCAAAGATAATCATGGCCAAGATCAAAATCCAGCTGAAAGAAATCTTGGGTGATCAGCTTGAGGCAACAAATTTAAGCCAAGAGGATTTGGAATGGGGTGATATGATGGGCCTTCAATTCTCTGTAGCAGCAAGGCAAAGTAAGATTAGTAAAGAATGGAAAATCAGACTCAACAAGAAATACTTCTCGACTTGGATCATCAAGCAGTCCAGACATACTTTATTCTTTGACGGGGCTGCCAATGGCAATCTTGGGAAAGAAGGTGTGGGAGGTGTCATTAAGAATCTAGAGGGCAGAATCGAACATAGTTACGCTTGGGGCTTGGGCCACAACACTAGCACCCAAGCAGAAGCGTTGGCTCTGCTCCAAGGACTCAAGCAAGTCAAGGAAGTTGGCATTAAAGAGGCAAATGTAATTGGCTACTCTCAGTCCATTATAAAAACTATAGTGGACAACTTTGTTCCTAAAGATCTCAGGTTTGCAAGATTGGTGACAAGAATCAAAACAATGGTAAAAACCCTTCAAAGTGTGAACTTATTCCATGTATTGTGGGAGAACAATAAGGACACAGATTTGGAAGCTAACAAAGTTGTACTTCTTCCAGCACTCTTTTAAGAGACAGTGACGAAAAATGGGACCCAATCCCTTAAAATCCAGCACACATGTTTTATTGCATTTTTCTGCAACAGTTCGTTTGTATCCACAAGTTAGGGAAAATTTCAAAGATTGATTTGATTGCTATATGTAAGAAACACCAACACATAAGTATCCGGGTCATTGAATTCCTGACAAGGGAGGAAAATTGGGCTTTTCTCCCATATTTTGTAATCTGATTCGAGGCATTCATGCCAAGGCTTTAATATAAAACCATATCCGTTGCTGTAAAAAAAAAAATACTTACTTATTTAATCATATATGTTATGCATAATAAATCATTTAATAGTGTTGGCACGAAAAGAATTTAAAATTCATCTTCAGTCACATGGAGTACTGGACTTAATCTTCATTTCCTATATAATCTTCATTCTGTATGATGCAACATCTATTGAGTGTACATGCATGCGTCCTTACAGCTAGAATCATCAACGGTTATTAATTATTTCGGGTTTAGAATTGCATGTGTTTTAATGTCACCCTATGCACCTGAAATGAACTTTAAAATTTAGGTCTCCAAATGGCCCTTCACTTGAAGGGTATCAGCGATTTTGTGATCACATGTGCAAGAGATTTAATCTCTCCTCCCCATTTCGAAATCGTTATTTTCTTCACACTTGGCATCGATCGAGTGAGTTTGGAAAGCAATTTTATAAACTTATTAGCCAAATTTGAAAATGGATTTGATGGAAACCCTACGATTGAGCTTTGAGGTGAATGAATAAAATTCAATAGCACTTTGAACTATATTAATAGTCAAGACTTTATTCCTTCTCACTTTTGTACTTATTCACCTCAACAGTACTATATGTTGTCTTTCTATCGGATTGCCTGAAGACTCGGAACAATTTTAATTATAGGTAATTTTTAAGTTTTAATTTTTTTACACTTTTATATTATGCAAAAATATTTGAATGAAAAGTTCAATATTTATTAAAATTTTAATTTTAATTTTTAAATAAAATACATTTAAATATGCATGACACTTTTTATATTAATTCTTTATAAATAACATTAATAATAACATTGTATAAGATTGTTCGTTTTACTTAAAAATTGGAGTCGTGAAGGCAGGAATTTTCGGTTGCGACTAGGGTTTACCCTAGCCGTCGTCGCCTACTTCTGGTTTGCCTCCCCGCAGTCTGTTCTGAATCTTCAAGCTACCCTTTCTCTAGCTACTTTGTTTTGTTTCTACACGTTTCCCTGTGGGTGATTTGGAGTCTCATTTATCTCTTCAACGATGGGTGTTGATTCCACAGGTGATATAGAGGCATTTCATGCTCTGGTTCAGTTCTTGAATCCTCGGAACAAAATCTCGCCTCATTCTAGACGATTTGTCAAGCAAGTTGAAGATATTCTACATCTGGAATTCTCATCTCTGGAACCTCAAAGATCGGATCTATTTATTGGATAATGTGATCTTGTGGGCAAGTTCACTGGTCTATGGCCAAGTCCAAAGATTGTGGAAACCTGGGTTTCAGAGCATTGTTGTCCTATGATCAAAGGCTCGGTATGATCTTTTGTTGTAGGTCGAGGTTATTTCATTTTCTTTTTTTTTCAGTAAATCGGAGAGAGATATCATATTCCGCTCCGGCCAATATTTTATGGGTTTATCTAGATGGATATTGGTGGCCACCCACCTATTCCAAATTCTAACTGGCTCATCTTGACAGTTTTTAGTTCAGCATGTTTCTCTGTAATGGGGACACTTCTTTGTAATTATCGGTTATGTACTTCTGAGGTTGTCTTGAAGCCCTACACAGCATCCAGGTGGATATTGGTGGCCACCTATCTAGTCCAACTGGCCTATTTTGGTAGTTTTCATCTTAGTGCATCTTTTTGTACTTTTGGGGCCATTTTGAGGCCCTAAACAACATGTTTTGGGCTTGCTACATTCAAACTATTGACAAAGACAAAGTTTGATAGCATAATGTGTATTTCTCAAAAATACATTTCCAACGGGCTATCACATGCCTAAAACGAAGATCGTATGCAAAAGTTACGACCCTGGGAAGTTGATTTACTAACTTACCCCAATGGGGCCCACATGACTTTTGGCGCTTCATCTCCTAGGGTTATGTTTTTGGACGTATGGGTTTTTTTCCATTCATGTTTATTGTAAAAAGGCCTTCATAGCCTCATTGTACTCATTTTCTTGCAAATGAGTGTAGTCGTCACATATCTTCTCAGAGATAAAGTTGCCACTATTCTAGCGATTCTTGCACTCTGTATTTTTACAGTCTCTGTACATTTATTTCATTAATAGAAATCCTGTTTTGTTATAGTTCTATGTTTCTAGAAATATTTATGTGTATTTCATTGTAATATCTCTTCTTTCATTTCGTTTCGAAAATAATACGGATTAGTGGTATCAAAGCAGGTTGCTCTTGATCATTTTTCAGTGCATGTCCCCGACGAGGTTCGAGTATATAAAGTTGGGCCTCGAGCTTGTCTCTCTTGAGGACAATTGCTCTTGCATTCCCAAGAAACCCTGCATGGCGGAAGAAAAGAAAATTGGTGGAGCAGAAGATTCTATTAACATGTTGCTTGAGCAATCTCTCGAGCGACAGAGGGACGAAATGATGGAGAATTTTTCCCACATCCTTCAACGCCTTTCGATAGCAACAGACGCATCTTCATCAATCGACCACTTTCAAGGAACTTCTCTCTTCAAGGTACAAGTTAACTTTAATATTCCCCTATTTGAAGGTTAGATAGATGCAGATGCCCCATAAAAATGGTTAAATATGCTAGAAGGTTATTTCTTTGTTCACAATTTTTCTGATAGGGAAAAGATCAACTCTGCACTCCTCAAGGCTCTCCCCTATGTCAAACATTAGTTGGAAACTTACTAGGAGAAAAGTTCCATAGAGGAATCTGGAATATATGGGGCCGAGCCCACTTGGGATTGTTTGTGGATGTGGTCAAGGAACAATATTACCCTGTTGATAACTATGAAGACCAGTACATGAGATGGACCACACTACGGCAAGAGAAGGGCCAAACAGTGTCGGAGTTCACAAATACTTTTCATACCTTGTGTACCAATTTGGGTATCAAAGACTCTGAGCGAGATCTAGTTCTGAAATACTATGGGGCTCTACATAGGTACATCCAAACCGAAATTGATTTCCTAAACATCTCATCATTGGAAGTTGCCTATCGATATGTTGTCAAAATCGAGCAGAAATTTGGGCACCAGAACAAACGAGAGTTCAGGTCTGCAAATCTGAAACAACCAAAGCAAGATAAAGACGCCCCTAACCAACAACTTCTTGACAACCAATCTAAGACAAAGGAAAATAAGTGTAAGGTAAAGACGAAGAATGACATTGGGAAGTGATGTAACTTCTACAAAATCCCCTGGCACAACACTGATGAATGTCGCTCAAAAAATTCATTGGTGGCCGAGACCAAAGACAAGGAGTTGAACCCTGATTCCAAATATGATCCAGAAAATAAAGAAAAAAGACAGAGCATCGACACAGACCCCATTGTTACTCTTGCGACTGCAACAACTCAACCAGAAGAACCAGTAGATACTAAAGAGGGGGAGGGTCTCTTCCATTCACATATGTGGTTGAAGGGGACCCCGTTGCATTTCATTGTTGATAGCAGAATCCAGAAGAACCTCATCTCAGCTAAGGACGTCAAACAGTTGGGGTTTTCGACAACACCACACATGTATCCATACAACATTGGGTGGCTTCACCGAGGACGAGATTTATGTGTCAGCCAGTAGTGTCTCATGTCCTATGGCATCCAGCCCTTCAAGGATGAGGTAGTATGTGAGGTTTCCCCTCTTGATGCATGTGATGTTGTTTTGGGCCAACCATATATGTGGAAACGTCATGTTGTTTGTGAGTCTCGACCCCGTAGTGTCATTATTACTCTGGGGGGTCAAATCTACATGATACCAGAGGTAGTTTCGGCCATTTTTGCACCAAAACAATGTCGCATGGTAATCTCTCATACTCCAAAATTCAACCTCTTCACAATATGTTCAAAGGATGCACAGAAGGCCAATGCAACCACTACAGCCTTAGCACCTTCTATCCAACCGAAGCATATTGCAGAAGAGAAAGAAGATATTGTTTCTTCACCTATGATGGTGCCTACACAATGCCTCGTTAATCCCAGAGAAAACAGGTTGATGGAAGATATTCAACCTCACCAGCAACAGGTTCATGACAGCCTTCCATAGGCCAAGCAGCACAACTTCTCCAGCAAGGCATGCAGCTCACCAAAATTCAGGTTTAACAGACGCTTTCCCCTCTTCCTCGAGCACTCAACACAATGGAAACCATTGCTTCCTAAGGGGGGAGGATTGATCCAGGTGGATATTGATGGCCACCCACCTGTTCCAAATTCCAAATAGCTCATCTTAACAATTTTCAGTTTAACACGTTTCTCTATAATGGAGACACTTATTTGTAATTATGGGTTATGCACTTTTGAGGTTGTCTTGAATCCCTACACATCATCCAGGTGGATATTGGTGGTCGTCCATCTAGTCCAACTGGCCTATTTTGGCAGTTTTCATCTCAGTACATCTTTTTGTACTTCTGAGGTCGTTTTGAAGCCCTAAATAACATTTTTGGGATTACCACAATCAAATTGTTGACAAAGTCATATTTTGATGGCATAATTTTTAGTTCTCGAAAATACCTTTCCAATAGGCTATCACACACCTAAAACGAAGATCGTATGCAAAAGTAACGACCTCGGGAAGTTGATGTACTAACTTACCCCAACGAAACCCACATGACTTTTGGTGCTTCATCTACTAGGGTTAGGTTTTTGGATGTCTAGGATTTTTTCATTCATGTTTATTGTAAAAAGGCCTTCAGAGCCTCATTGTACTTATGTTCTTGTGAATGAGCGGAGCCTCATTGTACTTATCTTCTTGCGAATGAGCGTATTCGTCACATCTCTTCTCAAAGATAAAGTTGCCACCATTTTAGCGAGTCTTGCGCTTTGTATTTTTACAGTCTATGTACATTTCTTTCATTAATAGAAATCATGTATTGTTGTATTTCTTTATTTCTAGAAATATTTATGTGTATTTCATTGTAATATCTATGCTTTCATTTTGTTTCGAAAATCATTTGGATCATTCAAGGGGTATGTTTCTCTCCCCATGGTATTTAGATTTCAACCCAAAAGTCGAAATCTCTTCAGCCCTAGTGTGTAGAGCTAAAAAATTTCCAAAAATGCAGCAATCTCAACCGCCTCCAACAAAAGAAACTAAGTTTAAAAATGTCATAGGTAAACATAGGAACCCACAACATAAGGGGTCGTCCCAGCTAAGAAAAACTCAGGAGACTATGCAAAATAATTAGTTTGGAGCCCTTGAAAATCTAAGTGATGCCGAAGATTTCGA
Source organism: Picea engelmannii (assembly GCA_009831015.1). NCBI lineage: Eukaryota > Viridiplantae > Streptophyta > Pinopsida > Pinales > Pinaceae > Picea > Picea engelmannii. Next base: position 124,793 of record ML793033.1, read on the forward strand.
AGAAGAGGGGAAGGACCTAGGGTCTCACCCTTCCACAAGTTGTGCCCACCCTCCAGAGGAGCCAAAAATCAATCCAAAAGAGGACAAGAAGGAAGATTCTTCAACAAAAGAAGAAAGAGAGGACCTTCGAAAAGTCAAGGAAAAAGATGGAGAAGCTAGCGAGGAGGATGAAGAAGAAGTTGACGAAAATAGTGTGGAATCAGAGGAGGAAGAAGTGGAAGTTGTAGAAGCAAAAGCGGACCAAAAAAAAAACCTTTAGGTCATGGGAATACACTTCCAAAAATACAATCTCGCTCTGAACCCGCCAAACCCTTTTCTTTTGTGATGATTTGAATAATTTTACATCAAAACCCTCCCTCCCCCTCTTATAAGGGGAAAGAGATTTAAAAGGAACAAGTAGTTCATGGAGCCAAAAAGATTAATCATTCAACAAACGAGTTTGATCTTTTTCATCCCTATTGGGGGATCAAAGAAATTTCCAAACACTAATGTATTGTTTTTGTGTTAGCCTTTGTAACTAGTTTGTTAGAATATATTCGAGTTCACAAAAATCTGATATAGAAAATAGGAAAGTATCTCCTTTGACCTCCATTTGTGACGGAAGGTTGAACAATTTTAATTTATTTTCACTACAAGAGGCTTTTATTCTCTTGAACTCCATGTACCTTCTTTGTTGTAACTCCTTTTCTCAATAAAATCTATAATCGTTTATGTTAAAAAAAAAATAGTTTTCTTTAATTTTTAATTTTAGTGTGTATAAAAATGGTTTGTTTTAATTTTAATTTTAGTCTTTTTAAGATTTTACATTAATCTTTTTACAACATTTTGAAAAAATATTTAGTTGAAAAGTTTATTATTAATTAAAATTTGTTAGTCTTTTTAAAAGTGTATAAAAATGGTTTGTTTTAATTTTAATTTTAGTCTTTTTAAGATTTTACATTAATCTTTTTACAACATTTTGAAAAAATATTTAGTTGAAAAGTTTATTATTAATTAAAATTTGTTTGAATATTTATGAAATTTTTATATAATTTTTTATAAATATTTGATTTTTTATTTTTAGTATGTATGTATTTTTAAATATAAATATATTTATTCAAATACAACTTTTTATATGTTTTTTTATTTTTTTATTTTTAATTCAAATATAATAAATTGATTCAAATGGTGAATATCCTATTATGGAAAGATTTAAATAAATTTAGTGATATATTATATTTATTATTGTGTATGGTTTTTTAATCTTAATTGAAGTTTTTCAACCAGGTTATTAGTTATTTAAAACTTTAAATTCATATTAATGGTAATTGGATCTAAAGAACTTAAATTAAAGTAATTAATCATCTAAATCAAACTTTAAAATTAGAAAAATGATATATATTATTAAATATTTTTTAAAATAAGCTTTAATAAACTAATAATATAATGATACTAAATTAAAATGAAAAATTCATTAAAATTAAAATAAAAATATGTAATATAATATTAAAAAAATAAAAAATCATCTATAATTTATTTTTTTAATCATCAACAATAATATTAATATAAATTCATTTTAATTAAAATATTTTTTTTTCTTATGCTTAAGAGATTTTAATTATACACAAACTTATTTAAATTATTTTTTTATGAATGAGTTTATTCATCAATCATATTTTATTTCTAAGCTAATTTAGTTTTATCTTTGAACTCTATAAAACTATTATCTTAAATAATGTATTCTCAAAATAGATTTTACAAAAGCAGTTGAAGATGTTATTCATGATAGTGATGCAACTTTTTCCTGTAGTGGTCTCTCGACCATCTAGGGTGGAAAGTTCAATGAAGAAGAGCAGGAGCCAGTAGAATCAGAGAAAACTGCAAGGAAGTTGTCCAGGCTAGAAAAGAAAAACATAATTCTATTTGCTAGAAAGGAAAGAAAGATATCAGAAATAATGAGACTAAATTTCAGATCTTAAGAGGCCACAGAGTAAGGAGAAGTTGATTTTAGAAAAGAGTTAGCAAAAGTGGGGGAGCCTCATGCCCATCTATACAGTGATTATAACATACGATACCCGTTTTTTTTCTAGAGAGCAACCTTTGATAGATGGTCTGCTGATTTGTTATGCTCTTAGTAGATGTGTATCATGTAGCTGAGTTTTTTGAAGGCAAGTTGGAGAAGTTTAATTCTATCCTTCCACGCTGAGAGAGAAATTGCTTAAAGATTGCTCATGTTGTTTAACCATTCAATGATAGTCCTGGAGTCCCCAAACATATTGAGGGAGTCAATATGAAGTCTAGAGACCAAGTATAGTGTGGCTCAGGCACCCAATAATTCTACCCTGATGCTGGATACATCACGTCCTTACATAAATATTAAAAAATATTAAACACTAAACCACTCAAATTCTAATTGCATTTACTTATTAAGTAGAAATTAATTTCCCATTGATCTCAACCCAATAATCATATTCTTCATTCAACAAGTCAAATAGCAAGTTTAAAATCTAATAAAAAAAAATGCATATGGAAGGATTGACCATAACGTCACGCAATCTAATTATAACCTATGATATCGGGTATTCAAGTTTTCTTAAGTTTATAGGAAGCCAAGGAGCATAGAGGAAAACCAACAAACCTTTTATTGGAAATGGTTTACCTTTATTTTATTAATTGTATTGACTTGGGGGCATCAAATTTAGCAGGTTATTGCAAAAATTATTTCGGTTGTAAATGCAATTAAAATATATATAAACATTTCTTTCAATCAAGACTTCTTCTTATTTTAATTATTATAAAAAAACAAATCTTCAAATCCCACAGGCAAATCTTTTATCTTTAGGAAAACTCTAAACTAAATATGAATGTATATATGTTACCATAAAAATTCGAAGTTGAAATAAATATAACCTTAGGAATTTGTTTAATGTGGTCGAGTGGATGTCATTGTGTCAAAGTTTTACAATTGTATTTCGTCATGAAAATCCCAAGCTAGTAGTTTAGTGGAATGTGAATAAACATGGTGTAATCAATGTCAAGATGCCAATAGGGCAAATTCAATATATTGTTGATTAGTAAAATTATCACTAGCATCGTACTGTGGTTTTTGATTTGATATTCATTGATGGAAGTTGGTTGGTTGGATTCTTGATCTCTATCAATTAGATATTGATCTAACGTTGATAGTGACTCTAGACTCCTGAAGAATAACAAGAAGTTTTTTGTAAGTAAGATTATGAAACTTTGTTTTTGTTTTTTTTGTTAGGTTGTGTCATTTCTGATTTATTTCATTAGATTTCTAAATGCTCTCGCCATTCACTGTGCTTTGTCTACTTGTTTCTCTTATCTATAGGACGATATAGTAGTAATTGTAGCAAGAGTTGGCATAGAAAGGAAAATACTTAAGGTGGTGAAGGACCAAGCAGTGGATCCATGTGACATAGAAAGGAAAATCCTTTAAGGCGGTGAAGGACCAAGAAGTGGCTCCATGTAGTTGTCGAGTGGGATTCCCTTCCAAAAACCAGCAAAGCAGAAGTAATAAGTGTATCAAGCAATGGCTCTAGGCATCTTCAAACATCAACTGGAGTGTGTCAAATATGTGGCAAGTCTCCAGGCATCTTCAAACATCAACTGCAATATGTGCAACTTCATACATCCACTGCAGTGTGTGAAAAATGTGGCAATATGGTTTTGTAATTTGATCTAAGAATTAATGACAAACTCACAGTTCAGCCAATGAAATAATTTAGTTTTTGTTCATTTTAAAATTAATTTAAATGTCTACAATTATAGGGCAAAAATAGCTCTCCACATGTGGGTATTTAGTCCCATCAATCATGTTGGACCAATGACAAATTCAACTTTTTGACTTTAGAAAATATAAGAATATGTAAAAAAAAGGTAAAAAATCCAAATTAATAAGTTTTTTTTATGAAAAAGTAGGGAAGGAACTTCGTGAAAACCTATAAACATACCAAAATGCACCAACTAATATACTAAAACGTACTAGGTAATAAGCAGTCAACGATAGTTGACTTCATGGTGAAAGTTATAGTCCCTGGCGGGTGGTAGGGACAAATAAGGATTATAAAATGAAGTCCACAAACTCAAACATTTAGCTACATACGACTTTTGGGTTGAAATCTAAATACCATGGGGAGAGAAACATACCCCTTGAATGATCCAGATTATTTTCGAAACAAAATGAAAGCATAGATATTACAATGAAATACACATAAATATTTCTAGAAATAAAGAAATACAACAATACATGATTTCTATTAATGAAAGAAATGTACAGAGACTGTAAAAATACAAAGCGCAAGACTCGCTAAAATGGTGGCAACTTTATCTTTGAGAAGAGATGTGACGACTACGCTCATTCGCAAGAAGATAAGTACAATGAGGCTCCGCTCATTCACAAGAACATAAGTACAATGAGGCTCTGAAGGCCTTTTTACAATAAACATGAATGAAAAAATCCTAGACATCCAAAAACCTAACCCTAGTAGATGAAGCACCAAAAGTCATGTGGGTTTCGTTGGGGTAAGTTAGTACATCAACTTCCCGAGGTCGTTACTTTTGCATACGATCTTCGTTTTAGGTGTGTGATAGCCTATTGGAAAGGTATTTTCGAGAACTAAAAATTATGCCATCAAAATATGACTTTGTCAACAATTTGATTGTGGTAATCCCAAAAATGTTATTTAGGGCTTCAAAACGACCTCAGAAGTACAAAAAGATGTACTGAGATGAAAACTGCCAAAATAGGCCAGTTGGACTAGATGGACGACCACCAATATCCACCTGGATGATGTGTAGGGATTCAAGACAACCTCAAAAGTGCATAACCCATAATTACAAATAAGTGTCTCCATTATAGAGAAACGTGTTAAACTGAAAATTGTTAAGATGAGCTATTTGGAATTTGGAACAGGTGGGTGGCCATCAATATCCACCTGGATCAATCCTCCCCCCTTAGGAAGCAATGGTTTCCATTGTGTTGAGTGCTCGAGGAAGAGGGGAAAGCGTCTGTTAAACCTGAATTTTGGTGAGCTGCATGCCTTGCTGGAGAAGTTGTGCTGCTTGGCCTATGGAAGGCTGTCATGAACCTGTTGCTGGTGAGGTTGAATATCTTCCATCAACCTGTTTTCTCTGGGATTAACGAGGCATTGTGTAGGCACCATCATAGGTGAAGAAACAATATCTTCTTTCTCTTCTGCAATATGCTTCGGTTGGATAGAAGGTGCTAAGGCTGTAGTGGTTGCATTGGCCTTCTGTGCATCCTTTGAACATATTGTGAAGAGGTTGAATTTTGGAGTATGAGAGATTACCATGCGACATTGTTTTGGTGCAAAAATGGCCGAAACTACCTCTGGTATCATGTAGATTTGACCCCCCAGAGTAATAATGACACTACGGGGTCGAGACTCACAAACAACATGACGTTTCCACATATATGGTTGGCCCAAAACAACATCACATGCATCAAGAGGGGAAACCTCACATACTACCTCATCCTTGAAGGGCTGGATGCCATAGGACATGAGACACTACTGGCTGACACATAAATCTCGTCCTCGGTGAAGCCACCCAATGTTGTATGGATACATGTGTGGTGTTGTCGAAAACCCCAACTGTTTGACGTCCTTAGCTGAGATGAGGTTCTTCTGGATTCTGCTATCAACAATGAAATGCAACGGGGTCCCCTTCAACCACATATGTGAATGGAAGAGACCCTCCCCCTCTTTAGTATCTACTGGTTCTTCTGGTTGAGTTGTTGCAGTCGCAAGAGTAACAATGGGGTCTGTGTCGATGCTCTGTCTTTTTTCTTTATTTTCTGGATCATATTTGGAATCAGGGTTCAACTCCTTGTCTTTGGTCTCGGCCACCAATGAATTTTTTGAGCGACATTCATCAGTGTTGTGCCAGGGGATTTTGTAGAAGTTACATCACTTCCCAATGTCATTCTTCGTCTTTACCTTACACTTATTTTCCTTTGTCTTAGATTGGTTGTCAAGAAGTTGTTGGTTAGGGGCGTCTTTATCTTGCTTTGGTTGTTTCAGATTTGCAGACCTGAACTCTCGTTTGTTCTGGTGCCCAAATTTCTGCTCGATTTTGACAACATATCGATAGGCAACTTCCAATGATGAGATGTTTAGGAAATCAATTTCGGTTTGGATGTACCTATGTAGAGCCCCATAGTATTTCAGAACTAGATCTCGCTCAGAGTCTTTGATACCCAAATTGGTACACAAGGTATGAAAAGTATTTGTGAACTCCGACACTGTTTGGCCCTTCTCTTGCCGTAGTGTGGTCCATCTCATGTACTGGTCTTCATAGTTATCAACAGGGTAATATTGTTCCTTGACCACATCCACAAACAATCCCAAGTGGGCTCGGCCCCATATATTCCAGATTCCTCTATGGAACTTTTCTCCTAGTAAGTTTCCAACTAATGTTTGACATAGGGGAGAGCCTTGAGGAGTGCAGAGTTGATCTTTTCCCTATCAGAAAAATTGTGAACAAAGAAATAACCTTCTAGCATATTTAACCATTTTTATGGGGCATCTGCATCTATCTAACCTTCAAATAGGGGAATATTAAAGTTAACTTGTACCTTGAAGAGAGAAGTTCCTTGAAAGTGGTCGATTGATGAAGATGCGTCTGTTGCTATCGAAAGGCGTTGAAGGATGTGGGAAAAATTCTCCATCATTTCGTCCCTCTGTCGCTCGAGAGATTGCTCAAGCAACATGTTAATAGAATCTTCTGCTCCACCAATTTTCTTTTCTTCCGCCATGCAGGGTTTCTTGGGAATGCAAGAGCAATTGTCCTCAAGAGAGACAAGCTCGAGGCCCAACTTTATATACTCGAACCTCGTCGGGGACATGCACTGAAAAATGATCAAGAGCAACCTGCTTTGATACCACTAATCCGTATTATTTTCGAAACGAAATGAAAGAAGAGATATTACAATGAAATACACATAAATATTTCTAGAAACATAGAACTATAACAAAACAGGATTTCTATTAATGAAATAAATGTACAGAGACTGTAAAAATACAGAGTGCAAGAATCGCTAGAATAGTGGCAACTTTATCTCTGAGAAGATATGTGACGACTACACTCATTTGCAAGAAAATGAGTACAATGAGGCTATGAAGGCCTTTTTACAATAAACATGAATGGAAAAAAACCCATACGTCCAAAAACATAACCCTAGGAGATGAAGCGCCAAAAGTCATGTGGGCCCCATTGGGGTAAGTTAGTAAATCAACTTCCCAGGGTCGTAACTTTTGCATACGATCTTCGTTTTAGGCATGTGATAGCCCGTTGGAAATGTATTTTTGAGAAATACACATTATGCTATCAAACTTTGTCTTTGTCAATAGTTTGAATGTAGCAAGCCCAAAACATGTTGTTTAGGGCCTCAAAATGGCCCCAAAAGTACAAAAAGATGCACTAAGATGAAAACTACCAAAATAGGCTAGTTGGACTAGATAGGTGGCCACCAATATCCACCTGGATGTTGTGTAGGGCTTCAAGACAACCTCAGAAGTACATAACCGATAATTACAAAGAAGTGTCCCATTACAGAGAAACATGTTGAACTAAAAACTATCAAGATGAGCCAGTTAGAATTTGGAACATGTGGGTGGCCACAAATATCCATTTAGATAAACCCATAAAATATTTGCCAGAGAAGAATATGATATCTCTCTCCGATTTACTGAAAAAAAGAAAATGAAATAACCTCGACCTACAACAAAAGATCATACCGAGCCTTTGATCATAGGGCACCAATGCTCTGAAACCCAGGTTTCCACAACCTTTGGACTTGGCCATAGACCAGTGAACTTGCCCACAAGATCACATTATCCAATAAATAGATCCGATCTTTGAGGTTCCAAAGATGAGAATTCCAGATGCAGAATATCTTCAGCTTGCTTGAAAAATCGTCTAGAATGAGGCGAGATTTTGTTCCGAGGATTCAACAACTGAACCAGAGCATGAAATGCCTCTATATCACCTATGGAATCAACACCCATCGGTGAAGAGCTAAATGAGACTCCAAATCACCCACAGGGAAACATGTAGCAAAAAAACAGAGTAGCTAGCGAAAGGGTAGCTTGAAGATTCAGAACAGATTGCGGGGAGGCAAACCAGAAGTAGGCGACGACGGCTAGGGTAAACCCTAGTCGCAACCGAAAATTCCTGCCTTCATGACTCCCATTTTTAAGTAAAACGAACAATCTTATACAATGTTAATATTAATGTTATTTATAAAGAATTAATATAAAAAGTGTCATGCATATTTAAATGTATTTTATTTAAAAAATAAAATTAAAATTTTAATAAATACTGAACCTTTCATTCAAATATTTTTGCATAATATAAAAGTGTAAAAAACTTAAAACTTAAAAATTACCTATAATTAAAATTGTTCCGAGTCTTCAGGCAATCCGATAGAAAGACAACATATAGTACTATTGAGGTGAATAAGTACAAAAGTTAGAAGGAATAAAGTCTTGACTATTAATATAGTTCAAATTGCTATTGAATTTTATTCATTCACCTCAAAGCTCAATCGTGGGGTTTCTATCAAATCCATTTTCAAATTTGGCTAATAAGTTTATAAAATTGCTTTCCAAACTCACTCGATCGATGCCAAGTGTGAAGCAAATAACGATTTTGAAATCGGAAGGAGAGATTAAATCTCTTGCACATGTGATCGCAAAATCGCTGACACCCTTCAAGTGAAGGGCCATTTGGAGACCTAAATTTTAAAGTTCATTTCAGGTGCATAGGGTGACATTAAAACACATGCAATTCTAAACCTGAAATAATTAATAACCGTTGATTATTCTAGCTTTAAGGACGCATGCATGTACACTCAATAGATGTTGCATCATATAGAATGAAGATTATATAGGAAATGAAGATTAAGTCCAGTACTCTATGTGACTGAAGATGAATTTTAAGCACTATTAAATGATTTATTATGCATAACATATATAATTAAATAAGTAAGTATTTTTTTTTACAGGAACGGATATGGTTTTATAATAAAGCCTTGGCATGAATGCCTCGAATCAGATTACAAAATATGGGAGAAAAGCCCAATTTTCCTCCCCTGTCAGGAATTCAATGACCTGAATACTTATGTGTTGGTGTTTCTTACATATAGCAATCGAATCAATCTTTGAAATTTTCCCTAACTTGTGGATACAAACGAACTGTTGTAGAAAAATGCAATAAAACATGTGTGCTAGATTTTAAGGGATTGGGTCCCATTTTTCGTCCCTATCTCTTAAAAGAGTGTTGGAAGAAGTACAGCTTTGTTAGCTTCCAAATCTGTGTCCTTATTGTTCTCCCGCAATACATGGAAGAAGTTCACACTTTGAAGGGTTTTTACCATTGTTTTGATTCTTGTCACCAATCTTGCAAACCTGAGATCTTTAGGAACAGAGTTGTCCACTATAGTTTTTATAATGGACTGAGAGTAGCCAATTACATTTGCCTCTTTAATGCCAACTTCCTTGACTTGCTTGAGTCCTTGGAGCAGAGCCAACGCTTCTGCTTGGGTGCTAGTGTTGTGGCCCAAGCCCCAAGCATAACTATGCTCGATTCTGCCCTCTAGATTCTTAATGACACCTCTCGCACCTTCTTTCCCAGGATTTCCTTTGGCAGCCCCGTCAAAGAATAAAGTATGTCTAGACTGCTTGATGATCCAAGTCGAGAAGTCTTTCTTGTTGAGTCTGATTTTCCATTCTTTACTAATCTTACTTTGTCTTGCTGCTACAAAGAATTGAAGGCCCATCATATCGCCCCATTCCAAATCCTCCTGGCTTAAATTTGTTGCCTCAAGCTGATCACCCAAGATTTCTTTCAGTTGGATTTTGATCTTGGCCATGATTATCTTTGCATTTTGCACTTTACCTCTAAAAATTCTCTTATTTCTTTCTAGCCAGATTTGCCAACAAATAATCTTTGGCAAGGAAAGCCAGCCAACTTTAAAACTGTCATTATCTGGGAGTACACCTGGATAGTTGTGAAGCCAACTAGAAAACAGATCAGTGATGGAAGTGGGGATTGCGAGATTGTTTCCCCAAGGGCCCAGAGCCTCATGCCAGACCCCTTCAACGAATTTATATTCCAGCATTAGGTGGCAGGCATTCTCTTCATTTTCGCAACACATCAAGCATATAGACGGCCCGTGGAAGCCTCTTTTCTTCAATCTGTCCTCAGTTAAGTTTATTGACTTGGGGGCATCAAATTTAGCAGGTTATTGCAAAAATTATTTTGGTTGTAAATGGAATTAAAATATATATAAACATTTCTTTCAATCAAGACTTCTTCTTATTTTATTTTAATTATTATCAAAAAAACAAATCTTCAAATCCCACAGGCAAATCTTTTATCTTTAGGAAAACTCTAAACTAAATATGAATGTATATATGTTACCATAAAAATTCGAAGTTGAAATAAATATAACCTTAGGAATTTGTTCAATGTGGTCCAGTGGATGTCATTGTGTCAAAGTTTTACAATTGTATTTCGTCATGAAAATCACAAGCTAGTAGTTTAGTGGAATGTGAATAAACATGGTGTAATCAATGTCAAGATGCCAATAGGGCAAATTCAATATATTGTTGATTGGCAAAATTATCACTAGCATCGTACTGTGGTTTTTTATCTGATATTCATTGATGGCAATTGGTTGGTTGGATTCTTGATCTCTATCAACTAGATATTGATCTAAGGTTGGTAGTGACTCTAGACTCCTGAAGAATAACAAGAAGCTTTTTGTAAGTAAGATTATGAAACTTTGTTTTTGTTTTTTTTGTTAGGTTGTGTCATTTCTTATTTATTTCTTTAGATTTCTAAATTCTCTTGCCATTCACTATGCTTTGCCTATTTGTTTCTCTTATCTATAGGACGATATAGTAGTAATTGTAGCAAGAGTTGGCATAGAAAGGAAAATCCTTAAGGTGGTGAAGGACCAAGCAGTGGATCCATGTGACATAGAAAGGAAAATCCTTTAAGGCGATGAAGGACCAAGAAGTGGCTCCATGTAGTTGTCGAGTGGGATTCCCTTCCAAAAACCAGCAGAGCAGAAGTAATAAATGTATCAAGCAATGGCTCTAGGCATCTTCAAACATCAACTGGAATGTGTCAAATATGTGGCAAGTCTCCAGGCATCTTCAAACATCAACTGCAGTATGTGCAACTTCATACATCCACTGCAGTGTGTGAAAAATGTGGCAGTATAGTTTTGTAATTTGATCTAAGAATTAATGAAAAACTCACAGTTCATCCAATGGAATAATTTAGTTTTTGTTCATTTTAAAATTAATTTAAATGTCTACAATTATAGGAAAAAAATAGCTCTCCACATGTGGGTATTTAGTCCCATCAATCATGTTGGACTAATGACAAATTCGACTTTTTGACTTTAGAAAATATAAGAATATGTAAAAAAAAAGGTAAAAAATCCAAATTAATAAGTTTTTTTATGAAAAAGTAGGGAAGGAACTTCGTGAAAACCTATAAACATAGCAAAATGCACCAACTAATATACTAAAACGTACTAGGTAATAAGCAGTCAAAGATAGTTGACTTCATGGTGAAAGTTATAGTCCCTGGCGGGAGGTAGGGACAAATAAGGATTATAATATGAAGTCCACAAACTCAAACATTTATCATTTGAATGAGGAACGTGAACCCACCTTGCGTCTACTTTTCATGCTGGAGGTAGGGACTAATAAGGACTATAGTATGAAGTCTACAAACTCACATTTATCAATTTTATAATATAATAAATCTGAAACTTCTTTTTATTAAATCTAACAAAAATATACTTATAAGGATAGGCTTTTGATTTTTCAAAGATTTGTATGAGGAACCTAAACCCACCTTGCGTCTACTTGTCAATTCCTAGATAATTCACTAATTGATCACCCTGCCAACTCCTTAGGGTATTGTCCTTCACCAAGGACCCCAAACCTACAATGGAGCTATATAGAAGGTACCCATCTAGCAATAAAAGAAGAGTGAAGCCACCAAGCTTTCGAAAAAAAATCTTCATTTAATAACACACTTCAATGCACCAAACTCTCAATAAACACCAATAGAAAGTTCTCAAATATTACAACTATCAAACATTATGGTGCAAAAAAGTGTTTTTCTCTCAGTTCAAGATTTCCTTTTATAAGTTGTCCAATTCGTGAAAAAAATGTAATTTATTAAATTATTAATTACCCAATATTCATCCACCCATGTGTCACTCCATGCACAAGTAATTACTTATTCAAGAATATAAAATAATGAATTATCCTCACCCAACTCTCACATTTTTTATTCTATATTTTCACTTTTAAGTGTTCCCTTTTCTCTTGATCTCCTCCTCATTTCCTATTTTAGTGAGTGCATATGGAGTTACTACTTTAGTTATTTATTAGTTATATTTTACTTATCCCAACCCACTTTTCTTTTTCCACTCTTCTATTTGAATTTGAATTATATTCCTTTTTTTTCCTTGATTTGTGGGTGCACTACTAATTAGTTTTAGTTAATTAATAATTATTTTATTTTCATTTCATACACAATTCTAAATGTATTTTTTTTTAGTTTTAATTAACTACATCATTCATTTTTGTTATGAGATACTAATTAATCTATATGCTCATTCTTATTACTATCAATTAATTATTTTTTCTCTTTATGTTAGAATGCATAAATTATATGATATTTTTCTCATATTAATTAACATATACATACTAAGGTAAGCATATCCTATATTCTTAAATAAATTTATTTCACTATATAATTGATAATTTAAAATTGATGCCAAGAGTATTATGTGTATCCATGCCCTTCAAGAGTTACCTTTCGGTGCATTACAAGGGTGTCATGTTTTTGCATGCCCTTCAAGCATCCAAGTTTCTTGGTGGGGGAAATGGTGCAACTATTGAGACTATGTTAATTCAACATTTGTTATCCTTGATCAAAGACTAATGGTTACCAAGGAATAATGTTATCACCTTAATGTGTTCCCTTCAACCAAACCTCGTAAGCGACTAAATCCGTAGCCAACCCTCACAACAATGTGAAACCTATAAGTAAAAGCATCACCGGATTTTCAACCCATGTCACAAAAAAGGAGTGCTAGTAGGTGGAAATAGAAATGGTATTTCTCTTCCCCTGATAGTACCCTGTACACTTCTATACAACCCCATTGCCCATATGTGGATCGATCAATTAGCATGTTCCATGTGTCTGCACACACTAGAATCAACGCATCAAATAATTCCATAATCAAAATCAAAGCATAACGTTAATCATATAACATTTTAGGGTACCTTGACTCAATTTGAAATCCAGTATAATGTTGATGCAATCTCACGTCAATATATACATGTGGATTCATGTCACACTAGGAAAATTGTTTGTAACACATGGACATTAATGTATACAACATTTTCATTTTAATGTGTCATATCCATATGAATTGAAAAAATCAACTACGTCATATCAGTGCACATATAATTAGTCATGTCATCATATAAACATTTAAATGAACTCATTCAAAATCATAATTTAAAAGCAATAAAATAATCAAAAGTTTGAGTTTCATCATCAAAGTACAAGTCAATAAACCAGGTCATTTATAAACAAATGCCCTAAAATAATAAGATCTAATATGTCTAACAAGTAGGAACAAATGGGACACTACACTAGCAAGCGGTTGACATTGTCCTCCATCTAGATATTCTAAGGAAGAGGGAGTCAAGTTGGTTAATTCCCTCATGGTTACCAGCAGGTTGTTGACATTGTAATCCATTTGGAAACTCTCAGGGAAAAAGGGGAATCCTTTGAAGTTTTCGTTAAAAGAAATGATATTTATATTAATACAACTTCCATTAATATACTTTTTCTTAATTGTTTAATTTCTTTTAAAATATTGTAATCTAAGTTTTTTAATAATAAATCGGAGGTAATTATCATTTAAAATCAGCACGATTTTATCATTTTAAAATCAAAATGAATATTATTGAATGTGATGAGTGAGTTGAGAAGATTGGGAAACAAAATTGATCAATCACTACTCAATAATCGAGTTAAACCTAAGTATTCTTCCTGTTCAGTTTTGGAGTGTGTGTTAATTTAGACATTTAATGTTGTGTGGGCAACAAGGCCACAAACATCACTTTCTAGTTAATTTTTCCTGGGCTGCCCACATTTAAACATGCTTGAAGGAAAAGATAGCAGTATATAAATAATAGGTATATAATGGAACTCGGTCTAGATTTTCTCTTGAATTTTTTAAAATAATTGCATAAGTTCATTTTCAATGCTAATCTCGTAAGGGAATGAGAGAGTAGACATGATTTCCTCACACACAAAACTGAACTGAGTATTTCGTATTCAATCAACAATGTTACGTACAAATGCATCACACTTTGGCTTAAGATAGGAAAGCTATGTTAACAAGTTATTGAGAGAATATCTCAACTACACACAAATCTAGGAGCTAACTAGTTGGAGAAAATATCTCATGGTCCCACTAGATCTAACAACTCACATAGAGCACACTCTACTTTACAATATTCAATACATTAACAAAATTACAACCATATGACATGATTAAGAATCACATATTAATAATTAAGAAAAGTAGGAATTAGTAACTCCAACACCCCCTCTTAATGAGTACTTGTCTCAATCTTTCTCAGGTAATGTCTTCATCGGCATCTTAAATAACCATTTCGAAAATCTTGCAAGCTTCAAACTCCATCGGGTTGTGACCTATTCCTTCAAAAGGTATAGCCTCCTTGTTGTGACCCAAGCTTCCCAACATCATTGGACATCATTATCACTTGCAATGTCTCATAACCCTCATAAAGGTAGATGTCGAACTTGCCTAGATCTATCGCAAACTATCTCGATAAGAAATCACCACATGCTTATCTCACAACCCCAATGAGGCATAGTTTCTCTAATCCCCTATAGCATCTTGTACTATTAAAAAACAATTCTTCTTGAGTTGAACCTGAAAATCCCCCCTCTGGGGTTGCAATTTCATTTCACTTGACCTCTTCACCTTTGATTTTGGAGATTCATCAGCATTTATTTCACAAACATATGGAAAAAAAATTAAACATACTTATAATAATTTAAAAATTATTTGCTACTAATTAATAAAGTTGGCCCCTTTTTCCTTGAAGTCTCCTGGTTCAAAAGAGTTATTTGGTGATTGTCATAACATGGTCCAAGAGTCACTTTCTCCTTCTCATGTGTTCCATCTGGCTTTATCTACCTGCATTTAAGAATTATGTTGTCATATTCACCGAAGCTTCCAAAATTTTGGAATTGCTTAGCTTGAGTGATAGAAAATATCTAATAGGTTGCTCACTTAAAGTTGGGTATTGAATGGAAACATGATTATAATTGATGTTGATATACACAAGTTGGCTCTCTATAAGCACTATGGAAATCGCATTGTCAATAAGCATTCACAATAACCTAATTGCATGTGACAGTCTAGAAGTAGTGATACTCCTAGCTAAATATGGTTGGTCCCATTTTCGTTGAATTAGGCCCCCCAACTGAGAAATTAACCATGCAAGCCCCCACACCCATCTCACTACTAAGAATGTGTGATATGGTGGAGGCTCTCAAGCCAGTCTAATCGATTTTTCATATCTCATTGACCTGGTGTGACTGGAATTTTATCGATGGCCACCTTAAAAAAACTCTCTGGAAGAGCCACCCCTCTAGTCAAGGCACTAAATTTTGGACTCTCCTGCCAGTGACGAATGGGTGGATCAGCTTCCCCTAGGCCATTTACGTTCTTATCATCACATGATTCTCTCGTATCTTTTTTCCATTTCAAGGGTTCTGGATCGTGTGTACCCATCGAAATCATAGCCGACAATGAGATTTTTGCAGCAACTAATGAAATTGAGGCCCGACTAAAAACATCACACAATAAGGTGTCATTCCAGTAACCTATTGATCCTATGACAGGTTCCTTCAAACATTCATGTGGATCTTTACTCATAGGGTGAAAGTCTCCACAACACTGTACAAAAATTTTGAGTAGTTATTTTATTGCACAATACGAATAATCTCTACAACACTCGGTGCACATGGAAACTCACTCAAAAAAAAATCAAATGCAAATAAAATGTAGTAATCACTCACAGCAAACAATCTACTCTCCTACACTAAGATAATCTTATATATTTACATAGGATTAGTATTCACATCTCTCTCATTTTCCTGAGCCCTCCTGCGAGGGAGTCATTCCCAGTCTCACTTTGATACCATGTAAGGAAATGAGAGAGTAGACATGATTTCCTCACACATAAAATTGAACTGAGTATTTTGTATTCAATCAACAATGTTACATATAAATACATAACACTTTGTCTTAAGCTATACTTACCATACTAACAACTTGTTGAGAGAATATCTCAACTACTCATTGATCTAGGAGGTAACTAGTTGGAGAAGATATCTTATGATCCAACTAGATCTAACAACCTAGAAGCAAACAAATCACGTAGAGCACACTCTACCTTACAATATTCAATACATTAACAAAATTAAAACCATATTACATGATGAAGAATCATATATTAATCATTAATACAAGTAGGAGTTAGTAACTCCAACAAATCCTTGGCAGGGGAAATGAAAAACTCTAATATTATTTTGCATAGATTTTATTTAGTATAGTACTAGATAGTTATCCCTTGTTACATAAGTTTAGGTTATAATTTACCCAAAATTTAAGGGAGTTTGTCACTACTATTTTTTTTTTGTAAGTAAGAAATTTGTATTACCTTCTTATAAACAGAGAGTCTACATACACAATCTTCTTAATCCTCTAGGGTCACCAATAATGAAAACCAACCCATACCCAAGCACGATTCAAAATATGAGCATCCCCGAGGAGGACAAAAAACTGCAAATGTTTTATAGTAATCCCTAACATATAACAAAGTATAGGCAGCAAAATTGAAATAAAACTTGAAACTAAGACTACAAGGCTATGGTTAAATACCATCTAACTTGAAATGACAAACCACTGTGTTGAGTGAGATACATTTCCACCAAGTGGATTGTCCATGTGGCATGGTTGTAGGGGGATAGGAAGTTCTGGGATGATCGGAACCTGGGTAGTCATCTCCTAAGCATGTCTATGTTGTGCTTGGTGGGAGCATAAAGCCAACGGCAGAGAGAATTTTTGATCCAGTTGTTTAGAAGGAGGGTGACCTTCGTTCAAGAAAGTGGTCTCGCCAGGGATACCACGTGGAGATTTCTTCTTTAGTTGAGGGACCTTAACCATGTGAGAAAATTCTACCTTGGTCACGATACCATCATCATACCATTCCACACAAAATCCCCAAACCAATGCATCATCTAGAACTAACTATGTTGCACACTTTGTCACAAGAGATTTCGGTTCACCACTCGAAACAACACCTTAGGTCGACGGAGCACTAGCCTCCCTCTCCATTTCACTGGCTAATGGAATCAAACCACCTTGTTTTGCACCAGTCATCCTTTGAGTCCCCCTTCCTCTGCGCACTTTCCCTCGTTCCCTAATGTGCGGCATCGTGAGGGGATGAATTCCAACGTCATTGGTGACACTGGATGATCATAATGAATAGGGATGCGAGATGTGGGTGACGTCGTCCATGCTTTCGCCTAGGATCTAGAGTTTCCAAGTGGCGGGACGCACTCTCCCCTAGAGCATCATTATAAAGGCTGCCATAACACCCCATACGAGGATGTGTCTTCATGCATTGCCATACTCATGCATTCTAAGAGCATAGGGTGCTTAGGTATTTCATTTCTCACACAAACCATATCGTGCTCCTGTCTATTTACCCCAACATTAGCAAGCTTATCCACGATTTTATTAGCTTTGCATCAGACATGAGAGGGAATAAGGAGTAAATTAGAAAGCAATAGATATTTCAAGAATTCAATATTTCTTAGGAGCCTCCAGCTGAGAGAAATATTGGCAAGCTTCAAGCGACTTAAAATATTGGAAAACATAGCCAAAATGACTTGAGAATATCCTTCCAGAATTAGTTCATGAAATCCAAGTTGAGAGGCAGCGTGAATACCCTGAATGAGAGCCCAAAGTTGAGCAACATTATTTGATTCATGACGAAGGCTACCAGATAGTATGTGACGAATCTGACCCTAATCATCTCGAAAGACTACACCAAAACCGGCTAGTCCTGGGTTTCCCTTTGATGCTCCATCGAAATTAAGTTTGAGGAAACTGGGGGGAGGGTGTTTCCACTTCTCAAGACTCCTAACATAGGGTAAGAATTTGAGAATCGGATCGGGGTCTAGGGATAGGTCAATATCCCACTTGAGTAAGATGGGCCTTTCATCCTAATCACAGGTCAAGTCATTTTCCGACCATTTTTTTTCGTACTGTTTTTAATATATTAGCTTGAATTCTAGTCCATATTCCTTGCCAAGGTAGTTGTGTGGAATGGAATATTCTTCGATTTTTCTCTTTCTATATTTTCCACAAGAGAAACCCCAATAGAAGCTATCAGATTCGATTTAACACTAGGTTTTTAATATCATAGGATCGCTAGCTATCAATCGTGTTAGTGACATTGTCCCGGTGGTAGTCTGAAGTACGCATCATTTGAGCAGCTTAGTCTCAAATGTTGGAGTTGTAATGACATCGATTGAGAAGGTTCTCCATGGTTTCCTCATGTTGAAGGCACAGAGGACAAATGGAGGGCCCAATGAATCCTTTATTTATAAGGTTGTCCCAAGTTAAGATGCACCTATGGGATACCAACCATAGTAATGTGCTTACTTTGGGCCATAAGTTGTCCTACTAGATATTATTTAAGATATTTTCCTTGGGCAGCATGTGAAATTGGGATTTCAAGTTGTAGGATTGCTTGATATTAAAGACCCCTTTTGTGGAGTGTCCCCATCTAAGTATGTCAAGGACTTGCTTAATATGGATCTACTGAAGCATTGCTTCATCTTGTCAGGGCCTAAGGTCGATACCCTCATGAATTATGAGATCTGTGAGAGTAATATTTCATTCCCTCCATGATGAGGAAGAGGGAGTGATTTTCCAATAATCCGCTACACATGTGGATCTATCTTGACGCATCCTTGCTTGAATATCAAGAAACGGGCCCTCTTGTTGTAGCAGTGGAATTTGTTTCCACGAATCCATCTAGAATAGGGCTTCACTTGCTTTCCTGGTTTCCCAAAAAGTATTCTCTTGTACTATGGAGCGGTTCTCTCGGGCTGCATTCCAAATCAGAGATCCATTATTGTGTTCATTCCACCTAATTATTTTTCCATCTTCCACGCCTGGTCTGTATTTGCGACACCACATCTAAGCCCATAGATCCCCTAGTTTCTTGAGCCACCTCCACTATATTTTGGCTCCCATGACCTGGTTTAGAAAGTGAGGATCCCTTAATCCTAATCCTTGTTTCGTCTTGCAGAGATCCCCCCAATTAACTAATGCACATTTATTCCCTTCTTTAGTGCCTTCCCACAAGAATTTTCTTTGTATATTTCTAATGGTTTTTAGCACATATTTAGGGGTTGCCAAAGCCGAGAAGATGTAGATCGGGATGGCCTGCAAAATATATTTTTAAATAACCAATCGGCTAGCTAGATTCAAAGAACAGAAGGTCCAAGAGTTTAGGTGTTTGTCAATGGAGGCGAGCAGTTGCTCCCAAGAATAGTTCTAGAGTGCATTATCAATGAGGGGGATGCCTATATATTTGGACGGAAATGAGCTTCTGTTGAACCCCCAGCATGCATGTGATGGAGGCTTGAACAGAAAGAGGGATATTGAAGAAGAATATCTGGTATTTTTCTATATTAATTAAGGTACCTAAGGCTTCACTAAAATCATTGAGAATGTTGATGATGCGGTGGATTCTATGGTTGTGGGGGCTCCCATCAGCATTGTATCATTGACAAATTGGTTATGTGAGATAGGGGGTGCAATCCGTGCAAGGGAAGACATTTTAAAGAGCCATCGTCAATGGAAGCCTTAATGTAGTGGTTGAGACCTTCCACCACAATAACAAAAAGAAATGGGGAGAGTGGTTCCCCTTGGAAGATACCTCTAGAGGGAGAGAAAGGTATGGATAGCACACCATTTATCATGATAGAGAAGAAATCTGAGGAAGTGAGGGTCATTTTCCAATTAAACAAGGCCTCATTTAAACGAAAGGTGAGGAGGAGTGAATGCATATATTTCCAGCATAGTTTTTCAAAGGATTTGGAGAGATCCAGGTTAATAAGCACACCAAGAGTGTCAAGCGACTTCAAGGAGTGAATAACCTCATGGGTGAGGATAAAAATATCCATGATTTGATGCCCCTCCACATAACCTGATTTTTCATGAGAAATAATGAAAGAAAGAGGGGGTTTGATCCTAAGTGAAATTACCTTTGTGATCATCTTCTAGATGACATTGCATAGTGTGATCAGATGGAATTGATTTGAATGTGAGACACACTCTTCTTTGTGGATTAAAGTGAGAAAGGTGGAAATGAGTGCTAGAAGCACACCAAGAGAGTTACAAGAATCCCCTATCAATTGCCATACTTCCTCTCAAACCAGATATTAGCAATGATGGAAGAAGTATGTGGTGAATCCATCCGGCCCTCGAGATTTTCTTGTGGGCATGTCCATGATAGCTTGATCAACCTCCTTTAGAGTCACTAGTATGAGGAGAGATACATTATATTCAGTGGATATCAAAGAGGGGATGTGTTGTGCTATTTTTGCAATAGCCTCAAATCTATCTAGACAAGGTTTTGTGAGTATATCCTGGTTAAATATTACCATTTCCCTTTATATTCATATGTGATTCATGATCAATTCTCCCTAATAATCTTCGAGCATGGTGATATGGTTAATGTGTTTTTGTTGAATCATGGATCGATGGAATAATTTGGAATTGTTCTCACCTTCTTTGAGCCACTTTACTCTGGATTTTTGTCTCCAACGGGTTTCTTCTTGAGCATATCAGTCTTCCAACTGTTGCTTAATATCTGCCTCTTCTTCTTTTAATTGGTCTAAGCTCCCTTGTGCAATGATTTCATGTTGTATTTCCTTCATTCTCTATTCCAGGTCCCGTTGGGCCTGGAAGATATTCCTAATGAAATGTGTGTTCCAATCTTTGAGATGTTGTTTGAAGTTTTTCATCTTCTGTTGAAAGCGGTACATCATCGTTCCATGGGGAATGGTTGTTGCCTCCCACCATTGTTGGACATTTGTTTGGAAATAAGGGTGATTTAGGAAAAATTTCTCAAATATGAATGGTTTGCGATGTGGGGAGCTTGCAATATCCATCCATAGTTGAATTGGCCAATGATTAGAGCCAGACACAAAAAGAAAACTAGATTCCATAAGAAGGCCATCTAGCATCAGTGATTATGAAATTAGGAAATGATCCAAGCGTCTCACAATCTGATGGGATATCGATCGTCTATTAGTCTAGGTGAAGTCTCCACTGATATTTTCAAGGTCCACTAGATGAAGAGTGCCAATAAGGTTCTTAAAACCCTCGTTATCTCCTTCCATTCGATGAAATCCTCCTTGCTTCTCTTTGAGGAAGAGAATGATGTTGAAGTCACCTCCTAGGATACATCTTCTAGCTTGAATTATTGCACTGAGACTTTCCAAATTGTTCAAAAAGAGGGTTTTCATGCAGGTGAATATGGCCCATAAACATTGGTGAGAAGCCCTCCTTGTCAGAGCCAATGGATCTATATTTAGTTAAGATGGTCCATTTAGTCATGAAAAAGTTCTCAAGGATGACTATTGTCGGGCTCCACTGGATGGCTAAGCCTCTTGTTGAACCTCTCAATTCAATATGGATGTACTGACATTGTCTCCAACACCTGGATAAAATGGAATCAACTTCAGTTCCTACACATTTAGTTTCTTGGAGGAATAGAACGCCTGGATTTTATGCCATAATATGATTTCGAAGGAGTCATTGTTTTCTCCTTCCATTTAGGCCCTGAATGTTCCATGAAATGATATTCAAGAGGAAGGTTGAGAGGGGATGGGATGAAAAATCTCAGTGATCAATTGGATCTGACCTGAGTTTACCATGTAGCTACCCACATCCTAAATTAATTGTTGGGTTGATTTTCTTCCTTGTATTTTTTCCTCTTTTGATTGCTTGCAAGAATCCTTTAGAGGATCCTTTTGGATTCCCAACCCCAATCCAAATCTGGAAGTTTCCCCTGCTGTGGAATCGAGATAGACCTTGTGGAATTTTTGGAGTTGTTAATGAGGGAGGGAGAGCAATTTCTTTTTGTGGTAGGCTTCCTCAATACTTACCAAGTCAATCTCTATCAATTCTTTCTTGTCTAATTCAATCTCCATGTCGCCTCCATATTCAGTGAATTTATCCTCCACCATATGGCCTAAACCATAGGTAGGAACAATATGCTCAATGATGGGTGTTTGGTTCAATTACTATGTTTTTATCTCTTTCACATTGGGGGGATTCAGACCGACCATGTCCATCTCTTTATTTTCTAGGGTTTGATTCAAGATCTTAAAGGATTTGCTATTGGTGGGAGATTTGGCCTGATTGATGATTGGTTTCTTATGGCCTTACTTTCTTTTCCCTTGCACTTTCGTGAATCCATCATTGGTCTTCTCTACTTCCACAATCTCTGAATTGGGTGGAGAATTAAGTGGGAAATATATGAAGAGATGGTCTTGCTCATGACATTTTCGATAATGGAAAGCGATGTGCTCATAGTCAATCATTTGGATCCAATCATTGTCTTGATTATCTAGACATATGGAACCCAGAAAGGGTTTGGAGATATTCATGTAGATGTAGATTCGTGCATAAGAAGTATAACGTCCTTGCCCGGTAACCTCAATGACTTTAACATAGATTCCCAATGTATTTTTTATTCCCACCATGATTTCTTCCAACCAAAATTCCTAAGGAAGTGAATAAAGTCGGATCCAAATAGGGGTATGGGTAAATTCCTCCCTCTCTGGGATGAAATGTTTGGTCCAGAATCTCAAATAAATCTCGACTGAGTTGAAAAATATGGCCCATTTTCAAATACTCGGTCTCGATCCTCTAGGTTATGGAAGATTATGGTGAAAAAACCCTTATAACCCAGCTGAAGGTAAAATTGACTATTGGAATTCCACCAATCTTTGATCCATCTAACTAAATCCCTCTCTAAGGGCCACAGTCCCAGAAATTTTCCAATAAGTGCATGATATTTCATTTTTTTGGTGTGCTCCCCCACCCATTCTGATCTGATCGCATACCTTGGTGTTGTCATGGCTTGTGGAAGTCATTTCCCTAGCTCCCAATCTCAAGACACCTTTGGATGGGATGGTTCTAGGTCAGTCTACACCAATTTTTCTTTGTTGGATTCAGCCCAGGAGGTATGTTCTTATGATCGTGAAGTATGTTCGAACACAGGTCACGGCCCACCAGATCCCCTTTTCATGTTACCAAATTTGCTTACTATAGAATTGTGGTAGGAGGGGGTTCGTGCCCCCTCACCAATAGGCTTCATGTCGACATCTAGGCCAACACTCGTGCAGTGCTAGCTACACATGTGGTACCAAAGATAGGGAGTTTGCAACAACCCCTAGTTCTTTCTTCGCATCTAAACCCTAGCAGAGCTTGATTGATTACACATGCACCTCAAGTTTTTCGCTATTATAGGTCCATTTTAATGTCCAATCAAATTTTCTATATTTAATATATTTTATGTGTAGATGGGTGGATGAAAATGTAGTACATCTCCCTCCCTCCCACGTTGATTTTGTTACTTGTATTAAATGCAGGAAACATATGGATGGGAGGGTGATCACCCCCTTACCTCCCATACTATGGGAAAACACATGGATGGGAGAGTGATATCCCATTTCCCCATGTTGAATTCCCAACTTAACACAATGAATTTCAATGTAGAAAGGAGGGACTCAATGCATTGTGTTTCCTTCTTACCACAACATAGATCCACATCTTTTAAGCATAAAAAGTTTTGGGCTTTGATTTTTTTAATCATTTTTTTTTAAATATATTAAATGGTTTATCTCCATTTAGATAACCACCCAAAGTAAAACCAAAATAATTTACATTTCCCAATAATCTTTCCATTCTATGAAAAAGAAGAAGCTTCCTTCCCTGGTCATAATACTAGATCTCTCAAAATTATACAATAGGTTGGACTCTACCTTTTTTAAACTTTTAATGCACTATATAGGGTTTGATAACCACATTTTCAATTAGGTTGTATAGTTCATTTCCATAGTCTATTTTGTTGATCTTATAAATGGTTCCCCTTTTCTTTTCTCCAACCCCATAGAGGGTTGAGGTGGGGATGCCCTCTATCATCTCTACGCTTCTTATTTGCGAAAAAAGGGCTAAGTAGGACTCTCTAGATTTTGAGGAATGAAGGTAAAATAAAGGGAGTTCAAGTTTCAAGAGACCTAAGAAACACTCATTTACTTTTTGAGACAATGTTACTTTGTTTAGGAATGGAGCAATAGGCTCTTCATCAATATTGTAAAACTTCAAGCATGTTGATCAACCTTTAAAAGTGAACTTTAACACTTCATTAAATTGATGTTCCCACAATTGGTATAATTAAGGAACTCCAACCTTTACAGGTTAAATTTTGATAATATGAATTATCTAGGGTCCCATCTCAACTAAAACAAATGTTCCTAGAAGTATTGGCTTTGGCTCTATGAAAGGATAAGAGAAGAAGATAAACCTCTGGTACAAAAAATGGATTTCCATAAGGGGAAGGTTTTGTGTGTGGTCAAAACATTGGCTTACATATCCAAATGAATACTACACAAGATAATAAAATTGTTCTTTTGGTGCCTATGGGTAGGAAAGCAAGAGAAAGGAGGTATATTGCTTGTCAAGTGGAAAACTTTGTCAAAACCAAAAACATAGGGAGGTTGGTGGTTAAAAGTTTTACCTCTATCCTCCAAACAATTGGCAATGTAAAAAATGCGGAAAGTACCATCCACTAAAGGATTACACAAAACAATGATTAAAAGGAATTATATTTAGCCATTAAATCTATTGGATCTAGTGCCCAAAAAAAATCAATATACAATGGTTCATTAGTGTGGAAAGCCTTAGTGGGGGCTTATCCTATCATCAGAAAACATATTTCTAGGTTAATAGGTAATATTCATAGGTTTCACATGTGTACCGACACCTAGATAGCAGGCCTTCAAGTTCAAACACTACCCCAACCTTTACATGATTTTACTTCACTCACAAAATCTTGATATTTTGGAAAATATATATGGCAAACCTAGCCTGACAATTGTGGTCCTCGAAATGGAAGAAGGTTGAACAATTGGGGATACCTAATGGCCTTGTAGATTAATGAAATCAATGTGTTGGTGCACTCCAATAGGCCTCAATCAGGTTAAGAGACCAAATAAACAATTTACTCTAGGATAAAAACAAATAGGAAAGCATTTTAATGTAAAATTGGGGTATCAAGTAGTTATCCAAACCATGGAGCAAGGTGAGTTATCAAACTGTCATCTCGTTTGGAAACAGTAAGCACATTAAAAACTAAAATATTCTTACGACTTGTTCAAAAAAATAAAATTCTTACTTGGGAAATCTTACAAAGAAGTATTTGGCAAAGCAAAGAAAACTCAAAAAAGTATAAATCATATGTTTATGTATTGTCATTTCACCAAAGAAGTATGGAGGATTATAAAGAATATTTATGCAGGAAAAAACATAAGAGTGGATATTGGTGGAAGGGATATGGAAGTTTGGGTAGAATATCAAGGGATAAGGGAGGCCTACTAGTCCCTCCCATCTTTTGTTATGTGGGCAATGTGTCTAACTAAAAGTGTTGTTCGAAGAGGTAAATATATCAACAATCAAGACCTCTTACAAATTGAATGAAGCATACTTAAATTATGAGAAACCTAAGAAGAAAAAGAAACAAAGAGAAGTTGGGGATGAAAGCATAAATATGTAACACTCCTTGTTTGAACCTCTCAATTTTAACAATTGCACAAAAGGAAAATAAAATGAAATTTGCATATATAAATATTTTTAATTTGCTAAAAAGACATCATAGAAAAAAATCTGGCAACTTCAAATTGTAGGATTTCAAGAGTTTCACATGTAGTATATCTCATAGAGTTACACATATATTTGTTAACTTCCCATAAAATTTCAGCTATAATAAATATAATGGCATATAATATGTTTATATTTTTTTCTCTTGGAAAAAAACAAGTAATTTTATTCATAATAGACAAAATTACGCAGTATATGTTGTAGCATTCCTTTTGGCATGGCTTGCCTCATATAGGTATTTTGGAGTATGTCTCCTTCCCAAAACTGGTCATATTGACCATATAGGTCCGTAGATATTTTCATATTTGTATACATCAAAAATAGATTTTTTACAGTCCTTCCCATAAAGGGGAGCAGAAATATATATGCATAAAAAACAAAATAGATAGACTTTCATCAAAAAAGAGAATTGTGAGTTATGTGGAGCTATGAGTATTTATTTAGAGAGAGGGCCAAGTGTTGCAAATAAATTCTAAGGAGCCTGTCGATCTCTCTTCTCATGCTTTCCAGCAGCCTTGGTCCAGGGCCAGTCCAATCTTTGAGAGTTTTTCCACTTCTTGATTCCATATCCTGTAGACATGTGTGAAAGTGACATGAGAGAAAGAAATTAGAAGCCTTCTGATGTATCCAAAATTGGTTGAAGTGTGTATGTGTGCAATGTCTAAATTCAATTTATGCATTTGATCACCAAAGAGGAATCGCAAAAAATATTACGTGAGATAAACCTTTTTCCTTAGCCAGGGTGAGGAGGAGTTTTACCGCCCATAACTCACTAAGATTGTTGGTTGCAACACCCAGTTATGTTGCAAAAGAGATTTTTGAGTCAGAATGTGGATGTATTAATACAGGAGCATCTTTGGCCTCAAGCAATTTTCGTCAACCCAAAAATATTTCAAGTTTAAGCTAATAAATCATAGGAAGGAATAAGGGCCAAATTCCTATTGATGTAATAGTTTTTGCAACACTGTGTTGAAACAGTAGTTGTAACACATGTTGTAACAGTTGTTGCAACACATGATGTAACAGTTGTTGCAACACATGTTGAAACAGTTATTGCAACATTGTGTTGTAACAGGTTGTTGCAACACTCGCGTGATGTATTTAGAGGCTACGGATTATGATTTTTTAATTCCACGTGTATTGTGAGAGGCTCATGACAAGTGGCAGGCCGAATAAGTGTGGGCAAATGAATTTTTTAAGTTTCCACCGTCATTTAAATCTCATCAACTCGTCATTTAGAAAACAGTTTTGGGAAGGTGGATTGTGTAACTACCCAAGGGGGGAAACAAGAAACAATTGGAGAAGTTGAATGGTCAAAACGGTTTAGCTGCTAAGAAACAAAAAAGAGAAAAGAAAGCAAAAGGACATAAACAAAGGAGAGAACTATTCCTTATTTGTCTGAGATATATCAGTACGTCGTTAGCTATATACTATGTGGGAATATGCCTTATTTTTGTAGGGATTGAGTGCAGAAACTAGGGTGACTGCATCAAGTGGTACCATAGTTGGTTCAGTTCCTGAGTTGTGAGAGAATAGTGCTCGTAGGTAAGTCTTGTGAATGTTATTCTGAGTGAGGGTTGCAAGACGACTTGTAAGGATGCCACCGCAAAGAGTGGGATCAGCAGAAGGAGGGGCAAGGAATACGGAACAAGAGGAATTATGAAGGAGAATTGAAGAATTGAAAACTAGAAGGTATGGAGATGTTGAAATAGGTTCAGAATCATAAGAGGATCATGAAGAAGAAGAGAGAAATGATGAGGAAATAGACCCAATAGTACATTTAATATATTTTCTAAAAGATAGAGGTAGTGCAAGGGTGGAATTTCCATGCTACGATGGTAGTTTGAAAGCTGAGACTCTCATTGATTGGATAGGAGAGATTGAAAGATATTTTGAGTATAAAAATGTTCAGGATTCCAATAGGTTTTGATTCTTCATGACTAAGCTAAAGGTTCATGTTGCACTTTGGTGGGATATGTTGCATAAAGATGGAGGGGATAACTGACAGGGAAATATTAGAACTTGGAGGAAGACGGTGAGAAAAATCAAGGAGAAATTCCTACTTGTCGATTACCAACAAAATTTGTGCAAGAGGGTGCAAAACTTAATGCAGAAAGAGACATATATTTGTGAATATACAAAGGAGGTTTTCAAACTATCCCTCGGGTCAGGGATAAAGGAACTAGAGTATCAAATAGTGGCAAGATAGGTGAATAGGTTGAAGTATCAAATTTAGGATGAGATGAGTACGCATTACTTTCGTAATGTAGATGAATCCTATCAATTTGCTTTGAAGGTGGAAGAAAATATTGACAGAAGATTACGAAAGAAATTCTAGGGAAAATGAACTAGAGGCAGGGGTAGACCAATAGTCAAAATACAAGAGGAGGAAGAAGCATTGGCAGAGGCAAAGGTTTTGGTCAAGGTAAGTATGTGATTACATGTTATAGATGTGGAGTAGAGGGTCACAAAGCATCGGAATGTACAGAGAGGCAGGATGCAACGAGAAGAAATGAGGCTAGGACACAAGTTACCCAGGTAGATGAGACAACATTTGTTGGTGGGAATGTGGAAGTAATTCAACAAGAGCAAGGAGAAATCTTGATGTTTAGAAGATTATTACTTAAGCCTAAGACAAAGGCAATAGAAGAGTTTGAACAGAGAAAGAGAGTGTTCAAAACTAAATGAAAAACTCGGGATAAGTGTTGTCATCTTGTCATAGATGAAGGAAGTACAAAAAATTTAGTATCCACAAAAGTAATGGAGAAATTGAAGTTGAAAATCATTCAGCATCCAAATTTTTTCAAGGTATCATGGTTCAAAAGAGAAAAACATGTGACTGTGACTGAGAAATGCTTGTTGAGTTTTTAGATTGGAAAGTTTAATGAGAAGGAATTGTGTGACATAGTAGAGATGGATGCTTATCACATGCTACTCGGAAGACCATGGTTGTTTGATAGAAAAGTTTTCCACGATGGGATGAAGAATACTTATGAATTTTTAAAGGATGGAAAGCAATATAGATTGGAACCAATGATGGAGACTAAGTTGAGTGGTAATGATAGCAAAGAAAAGGACAACAAAAATATTTGCACCAGCAGTCGCATTATGTTTTGTTCAACTAAGAAAATATTGAGAGAGAAGAGGAATCATTTATGTTTGGCCTTAGTACCAAGGGAAGTTTTGGAGATTGAAAAAATGAGTCATGTGCCACCGTAAATTCAACCTTTTTTAAATGAGTTTAAGGATATTGTTGGAGATGATCTACAAGTGGGTTTACCTCCCTTGAGAAGTATATCACATCAGATTGATTTGATACTGAGATCAAGACCATCGGATAAAGTTCATTATCATATGACTCTAGCAGAGAGTGAGGAAGTAAATAAGCAGGTGTAAGAATTTTTCAACAAAGGATTGATCAGAGAGAGTTTGAGTCTGTGTGTGTACCTACAATTTTGACACCCAAGAAAGGAGGTGAATGGAGAATGTGTATTGATTTATGATCTATTAACAAGATTACTATCAAGTACAAATTTCTTTTACCAAGGATGGATGACCTCATGGATTGTTTGAGTGGGGCCAAGTACTTTTCAAAGATTGATTTGAAGAGTGATTACCATGAGATTCAGATAAGGGAAGGTGATGAATGGAAGACAGTGTTCAAGATAAAGGATAGGTTGTTTGAGTGGTTAGTTATGCTATTTGGACTAACCAATGCGCCCAACACATTCATGAGAGTTATGAATGGATTTTTGAAACCATTTTTGGGTAAGTTTGTTGTTGTGTACTTAGATGAAATTTTGATTTTCAACAAGACCAAAGAAGAACACCTAGAGCATGTGAGAAAGGTGTTACAACAGTTGAGAGAAGAGAATTTTTTTATCAATTTGAAGAAATGTACATTTCTGAAGGAAGAGTTAGTATACTTGGGATTTTTTATTTCCAAGGAAGGTTTGAAGATGGATTCTGAAAAGGTTAAATTTATTTTGGAGTGATCAAAATCTAAGTGTACATTTGATGTGAGAAGTTTCCATGGTTTGGCAAGTTTCTATAGGAATTTTATCAAAATTTTCAGCAAGATTTGTGCACCACTTACTCAATGCATGAAGAAAGTAAATTTTAAGTGGACAGTAGCAGCCATGAAGTCACTTGAAAATTTGAAGAAAAAGGTAACTAAACAACTAGTTTTAGCACTTTCAGATTTCAATAAAGTGTTTCAAGTGCATTGTGATGCAAGTGGTTCAGCGATTGGAGCAGTTTTGAGCCAAGAAGGAAGACCGATTGTGTTCTTCAGCAAGAAATTGAATGATGCTAAGAAGAAGTACTATATTTATGATCAAGAGTTTTATGTTATTGTAAAAGCCTTGAATAAATGGAGACATTGCTTGTTACAAAAGGAGTTTGTCTTGTTTACTGAACATAAGGCATTACATCACATCAATAGTCAGGGTAAGTTAAACCAAAAGCATTCTAAATGGGTAAAACTTTTGCAAAGTTACTCATTTATTTTGAAACACATGTCTGGAAAGTAGAATAGAGTTGCAAATGCATTAAATCGAAGGATAATATTGTTGAATACTTTGTCAAGATAAGTTGTTAGCTTGGAATGTATAAAATAATTATATGCAGAAGATGTAGATTTTGAAGAGGATTGGAAAGCATGCAAAGTGCCTTGGAGCATTGATAGAACACTATATTTGGATTTTCATATTCAAGAAGGTTTCTTGTTTAAGAACCAAGGTTTGTGCATTCCACAGAGCTCATTGTATCTTAATATTATTATAGAGATGCATAGTGGAGGTTTAGGTGGACATTTTGGCGTTGATAAGACCAGGGCATTGGTGAGGGAAATATAATTTTGGCCTAGCATCAACAAGGATGTTAAGAACTTTGTTGAGTACTGTAGAATTTGTCAACTCGCCAAAAGAAGAAGTCAAAACACAAGATTGTATACACCGCTACTGGTACCTGAAAGTCCATGGGAAGATATAAGTATGGACCTTTTTTTTGGGACTGCCTAGGACGTAGAGCGGCCATGACTCTATGATGGTTTTAGTGGACAGATTTTCAAATATGGAACATTTCATACCATGCAAGAAAACCAATGATGCTACTAAAGTTGTTTTATTTTTTAGAGAGATTGTGATATTACATGGACTACCAAGAAGTATCACTTCTGACAGGGATACGAGATTTCTTGGGCATTTTTGGAGGATACTTTGGAAAAAGACAAGTTCCAAATTGTTGTATAATTCTACATATCATCTTGAAATGGATTCCTCAAATGGATGAACAGGCTGAGTTGGTGAACCGAAGTCTTGGAAATTTGTTAAGGAGTTTGAGTGGGGAGAATCCATGACAATGGGATTTGATCTTGGCATAGGATGAATTTGCTTATAATGATTCTATTAACAAATATGTAGGAAAGATTTTATTTCATATTATTTATGGAAGATCATTGAAAGGGGTTGTTGATTTGGTTAAATTGCCCAATCTGGAGGACAAAAGGAGTGTTTATGCAAGCAAATTTGCAGAGAGCGTGAAGAAAATGTATGAGCGGGTTAAAAGAAAGATACAACAGAGCAATACCAAGTATAAAGAAGGAGAAGATATGTGAAGAAGACGAAACAGTTTTTGAAGAAGGAGAGACAGTAATGGCACACTTGAGGAAGGAAATATTTCCTAGAGGTGCATATAGTAACTACAAGAAAAGTAGGTCGTGCATAATTTTGAGAAAGATTTTTGATAATGCATATAAGTCAGAATTACCGGAAGATTTTGACATTTCTCCAATATTCAATGTGGTTGACTTGTACGAGTTTCATGAGGGAGACGAGAATGATGAATAAGATACACTGGCCAAATGGAAGAAACAACTGCTTGTTAAACCAGTTGAAGAATTGGAACAAGTTTTTGCGAAGAGGATTCGCAAGAAGACCTGAAATAAAGAGTATTTTGAATATTTAGTCAAGTGGAGAAATAGGGGTTGTGAAAATGCATATTGGGTTTATGAAAAGGAGTTAGAGCACCTGCAAGGATCTTCATCCTCTATTGGATCTACAGTTGCACCCACGTGAGTTGGGGCTCATGTTTTTCTTACTAAGAATGTCTGATTCAAAAGCATCTTTGGTTGCAAGCAATCCGCATCAACCCAAAAATATTTCAAATTTAAGCTAATAAATCATAAGAGGGAATAAGTGCCAAAATCCTATTGATGTAATATGTTTTTTTGTAATAATTGTTGCAACATTGTGTTGAAACAGTTGTTGTAACACATGGTGTAACATTTGTTGCAACACATGTTGTAACAGTTGATTCAACGCATGTTGTAATAGTTGTTGCAACATGTTGCTGCAACACTCGTGTGATGTATTTAGAGGCTACATATTATGCATTTTTAACTCCACGTGTATTGTAAGAGTCTCATGACATGTGGCATGCAAAATAAGTGTGGGAAAATGAATCATTTAAGTTTCCACCATCGTTTAAATCTCATCAATTCATCATTTGGAAAATGGTTTTGCGGAGGTGGACCGTGTAACTACCCAAGGGGGGGAAACAAGAAATGGTTGGGAAAGTTGAATGGTCAAAACGGTTCAGCTGCCAAGAAAAGAAAGATAAATAGGGAAAGAAAATAGTGCATGGGGGTTCAGATCAACAGAGAGAAGAGTTTTCAGCAAAATTTGACTTCATTTTCACACAGGAAAAAATAGAAAAGAAAAAAGACAGCAAAAGGATAGAAATAGAGAAGAGAATTATTCTAGATTCATCTGAGATGTATTAGTACGTTGTTAGTTGTGTACTATGTGGGCATACGTCTGGTTTTTGTAGGGATTGAGTGCAAAATCTAGGGTTATTGGTTCATGTATGATTACTCCAACAGCTCCAGTTGTGGGGGAGCCCTGGGCTGCCCCATTAAAGAAAGATCGGGGGATGGAATGGTCTATGGGAGGAGGGGAACGAGAGGGGGGGATTTTGGGGGTATGGGTCTAAGGGAAAGAGAGAAGGATGGAAAGGGGAGAAGAGGAGGTACGGGTGGGAGAGGGCTCTATATCTTCAAATATAACATGATTCCAGCAAGCCAAATGCCCCAGGTTGTTCTGATAGGGATGCAATATGTTTATATATGTGTGGGGGGGATGGGGGGAATAAAATGAGTTCCATACTCATGCCTTATAATTTTTGGGTATAAAATAAATTTAAATAACAATAAAACTTGTTCCATAAGACATTCATAAGGCTCAATAATTACCAACACCGTAATAATAAACAATTTTAAATTTCATTAAATTAACAATAATATTTATTTGAAAGTAAATTTTACAAGGATTATCGTAGATTTGGTTTTTAGCTTGTCGAAATTGGAATGGAAATCCTGAATTTTGATTGCATCAGCTTGTTGATCTTTGGATAGTCCATCGGTTGACCACCCTACCAACTCCAATGGATACTCTCCTTTCCCAGTGACCTTTGAACCACAATGGGTTTGTTTGAAAGGTACCAATCTAGCAATGTGAATGAAGAATGAAGATGCTAAGCTTGAAAAGAATCCTCACTTCACAACAAACTTCAATAAACAAAACTCTAAACAAATATCAATGAAAAAAATTTAAACATTACGACAACCATCCACGATTAGAGAGAAAAAAATAGTTTTCCTCTTAGTCCAAGCTTTATTTTTATAGGTTATGTGGCTCAAGCCACTTGTTCAACTCAAGCAAAAAAATTATTCACTAAATTACTAATTACCTATTATTCACCCACCCATGTGTCACTAACATGCATAAATGTGCAAGTAATTACTTACTTAAAAATATAAAATAATGAAGTATCCTCACCGACTCCCACATTTCCTATTTTCACACTTAGGTGTTCCCTTAATTTCCTCCTCATTTCCTATTTGAGTGGTTGCACATGTAGTTACTACTTTAGTTATTTATTAGTTATCTTTAACTTCTCCCAACTCATTTTACTTTTTCCACTCTTATATTTGAATTTGAATTCTTATTCATCTTACCTCTCCTTGAGTTAAGGGTGTACTAGTAATTAATTTTAGTTCATTCATAAAGTCTAATTTAATTTCATGCACACTCCTAGAATGTAATTATTTTCTTGATAACTTCTAATTAACTAGATAATTTGCCTTGTTATGATATAATAATTAATATATATGCTTGTTTATGTTATTTTCATTTAATTAACTTTTCTCTCCATGTAAAATGCATAAGCTATATGATTATTTTCTCATTTCAATAAAACATGCACACTAAGATAATTCTCTTTGATACTTTTCAATTTAACATTATTTTCACTATAAAATGGACAATCCATAAACGATACCAATAGTCTCATGTTTCTCATGCCCTTCAATAATTACCTTTCAATGTTTCCAAGGGTGCCATGTTTTACATACCTTTCAAGCATCCAACTTTTCTTGGTAGGGAAATGGCACAACTATGGAGACCATATTAACTCAATATGGTTGTCCTTTGTTGAGAGATTAATAGTCACTGAGAAATAAGGTTATCACCTTATTGCACGTCCCTCAGCTAATCCTCTTGAGTGACTAAATATGTGGCCTACCCTAACGGCAATGTGCAACCTCGGAATAAAAGTGTCTCTAGTTTTTCAACTCATGCCGTGGAAAATAAGTGCTAGTAGGTGGAAACATGAATTGTGTTCATCCTCTCTTGGTGATACTCAATACACTTTGATACAACTCCATTACCCGTATGTGGATCGATCGACAAGCATATTCCCTATTTTTACACGCACTATAAGCAATGATTCATTATTTCATAATCCAAAATCAAAATATCACGTAACTTTTATAGTTATCTAACTCAATCCAAGGTCCAATATGATGTTGATGCAATCTCGTGTGAATACACCCCTGTGGTTTCCTGTCACACTAGCAAACAATCAGTAACATCTACAAGTTAATGTATCCAATTCATTTTAATTTATCCAAATCATGTGAATCAATACCATCAGTTATGTCATATCAATACACATATAATTCACGTATGTTATCATATAAACGTTTAAATAAACTCTTTCAGTAATTATCATTTAAACACAATTATATAATTAAAAGCTTAAGTTTCATCATCATAATATCAATCAATAAATTGAGTCATTTGTAAACAAAATGCCCTCAAATAAGAAAATACAATATATCAAACTAGTAAAAAAAACGGGGCACTACAAAATACCTCAAGTCCTTATAGGTATTCTAAAGGAGCATAAATAAAATCACCAAAAAAAATTGGAGTAGGAGGTTTCCTTTTCGTCTCTAGTTTTCACCAAAACAACTTTGAATGTGGCCTAGGTAGTGGGACCAATGATTATGCAAAGATAAAAGTAAACTCTATCTTGATGTCCATTGCATTAGCAGAATGAATCAGAGCATTGAATATCTATGGGGACTCAATACAAGTGGTTGAGTGGATGAGGCATACAAAAAGGAAAAGAAGTGTTGACTTGTATGGAAGTCTTCAATATGAAGAGGACCTCAAATTCAATGTTTCCAAGATAATTAGGTAGATTATATAGTTCAGTGTCAAGCCTTATCAAAGTAGGAATGCAACAAAGATATAGGTAATGAGGAGAACCTCTCGTATCTTGTGATTTCTCTTTGAAGAAGATATGGTTGGTTGTTAGGATAGGGTGTTGATCTCCTTTCTAGTTTCATTTATTTCTAGAACTACGTATTGATTAAGGTAGCTTGATGTTGTTTTTTCCAACAAGTTAGCATCATAGCAGACATTTTACAGTGCCTTTAGGGCATGCTGAATTTTTTTATGTAATCCTTTTATTTAAAGTAATGGAAAGGTTTATGATTTTTTCTTTGGAAAAAAATACTATGTATATCATGTTTGTCACACTACAGTTAGAAACAACTTAGAGCAGTTGTTATGATAATGACCCAGGTTTAAATCTAAGTGAGAATGTTCTTCTCCTGCCCGGAGTTTGTTAAATGTGGCTATTAATTATAATGAATATTCTTGATAACATTTGGGTATATTATTATATGGCATTAGCAAGGTACCAATGAACCATATTCTTCACTTAAGTGTTTGAGGGTGGGTCAAGCTTATCTTCAGTTTTACTTACTATAAAAAGATGGGTTCCCATTTGATGTTTCCCCACATCCATTGATGGCATCTCCAGTAAATTAGTTAACATAAACTAGTGCACCTAACCCAGGGGGATTCAAACTACATACTTGTTGGCATGGAACTAGCCAA
>ML793033.1:166721-205727 GCA_009831015.1 Picea engelmannii
TGCACAAGAACACAAGAAGTATCCTGAGAAACCCTTCTCAACAAGGGAAGAAAACCCAGCCAAATCCTTTGCTATATTCTTCAAGAGAAAGACCTTCACCACCAAGAAAGACCTAGCACACAAGAGGGTGCTCAAACCCTAGAGGACTAGTGCCCAAGAGAGGTGTGCACTTATCCCAAGCAAATGTACTTGCTGAAATTTCCAAACTCACATGGAAGATATGATTCCACAATGGAGAATCTTCCTT
This sequence comes from Picea engelmannii, assembly GCA_009831015.1. NCBI lineage: Eukaryota > Viridiplantae > Streptophyta > Pinopsida > Pinales > Pinaceae > Picea > Picea engelmannii. The sequence goes on from ML793033.1 coordinate 166,969, forward strand.
TACTTATATTAGACTTGTCCTATCAACAGAAGTGTCTATTGGCTCAATAGGGTCGACCTCTCTAAGTCACAATATAATTATAATTATTATTACTATTATAATTAATATTAACCAGATTAATTATCTTTTACATTTATTATTAATCACATTAAGGAGGGGCTGACCTGTACCCTTTACATAACAATTAAGGTTACAGGCAGGTCTGACTCTTGAACAATATATAGCAAAGGATTGGATACACCCACTAGTGCTCATCCACTAGGGGCACATCCATAGGGATGTCATATCTCTGGTTCATTGCATTACACAGAAGAACCAGATCTTCACACGTTCACCTATGTTCATCCATAGGCACGTCCACTCTACATATCTTCTTTCCCATTGTCTCACACAAGAGAATCATCCGGAGTCTTCTTGTCAACTCTATTGCTCAGAGAAGGCTAATACATCATCTTCATTTATGTTCACATGATGATGCACCCAACACTTTGGGATTTCACACGTTCACCTTGTGCTCAGCCACAGGCACGTCTAACTCAACAGATCGCCTTTCCCACTGGATAATCATCTGGAGTTCTTCTCAACTCCCTAAATGGAGGAGGTCATCTCTACGTTCCTAGCTCTGTCTCACACAAGAACCACGTACCCTTCTTAGGGGCTTTCTCTTAGGTTTGTAAGCTGAGAAAAAGACTCACATGGCTGCAATGATCCACATCTCGCAGGTTTGTAAGCTGGAGAATGTCTCACATAGCTGCAATCATCAACGCCCTTATGTGCAACTTCGCACTTCTTTTCCCAATACAAGGTTGTCCAAACCTTTATGAAAAGCATTCTATGTTTCCATGATTTAAAATTCTACCCATTAAACTTTTTGTTTCCATCCAACACTAAATGGGATAAATTGGGCATTTATGATTTAATACACCAAATAGATTTGAATTAACAACAACAATTCAACAACTTACGCACTTTAACACGGAATTGTTTCACACAACAATTAACTATGCTCTAATTACAAACTCACTAGGTAAATGAATATGTTTTCCAAACTTTCATATTTCCAATTCTAAAAAATAATAAATTCAAACAATGTAACCCTTTACTACATAGAAAATAATCTTCACAATTAACTATGCTCTAATTACAAACTCAATGGGTAAATGAATATGTTTTCCAAACTTTCATATTTCCAATTCTAAAAAATTATAAATTCAAACAATGTAACCCTCCACTACATAGAAAATAATCTTCCAAAAACAAATTGCATATACCTCCAATCAATTATCAAAATGACTTCTCATATAGTACAATGGCTTTGTCTTTTGTCTACTATGCAATGGCTCTTAGAATCTCTTCAAATCCCACAATATGGTAGCTCTTAGTCGAGCAAGCAAAGGATTCTTACTTGGATCTAAGCAAATCAATGTGTGTTTATTGTTGGATGAACTAGGTTGTGTTGGACTTAGCTATGCATCTAACTTGTTGTAGCTTAAAACAAAGTTATGGGCAAACTTTAAGTGAAGAAGCATAGCCTGGTTGTAGTAGATGTAGGTTGGTCAAGGCAAGGCAATGTCACATGACCGGAGATGATGAAAATAAAATTTTCAGACAAAACTCTTAGGTTTGTGACAACTTGTATCAAATCTCAACCTCTTCAAGAAGTTGGATTCAGAGCTTTGTTGGACACTCATCACCATGTTTCAAAAGGAAGCAATAGGTTGGGAGGGTGGTTTAACTAGTTTGAGATAGCTTTGTGATCATCCTTCGGCCAAGAATTTGCTTGGTGGGCTTAGATGCTCATGGAGTGAACATCTAGCAACTGAAGTGTTGGAGCGACCACCCCTCCAACAATTGTTTAGAACGGTGCCAATAGGCATTGGAGATTGGATGAAAGCAGAGGATGACATTGAGCCACTATTACAACCCAGGGTCGGTCCAGGGGCAACCTGGATGAGTGTCCCACCGCGTCTTAGAGTGCATTTCAGCTAAGTGAAGATACATGTAGCAATCATAGATGACACACTTCAGAGTGTCTTGGGTTCAAGTGCAGTGGAACCTAAGCATTCCCCCACAGACCTTTTGAAAATGACAATTCTCGGTACCCATTGGCAAGCCACTTCAGGTAGAGGTAAAACTCTTGTTTCTTCTTGTTGCGGTCCATTTCCTTTAACAAGTTGTGCACAATAAGTTTCTGTGGATATAAGGGAGAAGCCCTTCTTAGAGGAGTCTTTGCATCGGATAGGTGCCTTCACTGGCAACTAAAGGCGAATTTCCAATGAGCATTGTTATGTGGATTTGATCATCAATGGAAGAACAATACATGCATTGGTGGATTTTGGTGCCTCGCACAACTACCTGAAGGAGTTAGAAAGTGAACTCAAGCTTAGAGTTGGATGGTCTGGTGCTTTAGTCAAGGCAATCAATTCTAAGGTTGAGGTAGCAATGGGGGTTGCAACTACAATGCACATACATTTGAACAAATGGAAAGGCCACGCAAACTTCACAGTGTTTCAAATGAATGATTTTGAAGTCATTCTTGGGCAAGAATTCTTAAGGAAAACACAATCAGTTCTCATGCCATTTGTGGATAAGTTGGTGATACTTGGTGGACGGAAGACGTGTTGTGCACACAACAGCGAGGAAGCCAAATGGAGGGTGCAGATTGTGTCTACATTGAGCATGAAGAGGGAAACCAGGGACCCATAGTTTCAACTTCTTGCTATAGTTATTGGGGAAGTGGATGAGGGTGGAGTGGAAACACATGTTCCGCCAACACTTGGCAATGTGTTGGACGAGTTTGCGGATCAGATACCTGATTATTTGCCTAAAGTGCTCCCATCGAAGCACATTGTCGACCATCGTATTGAGCTTGAATTGGGGTTGCAGCCTTTGGCTAGAGCTCCCTATCAACTTTATGAACCTGAGTTGGAAGAATTGAGGTGGTAGTTGTCTGAGCTTGTTGATTTTGGCTTCATCGGGCCTTCTAGGTCATAGTACGGCACACCAGTCCTCTTCTAAAAGAAGGACAACCCAAAATCGAGGATGTGCTTGGACTATCATGCATTGAACAAACCATCAAAAATTGATAGCCCTTACCTTTGGCTGCGGATTGCTTTGACAAGTTGGTTAAAGCCAAGGTTTTCTCAAAATTGGACTTGAGGCAAGAATACTACCAAGTAAAGATTGTGGAAGCAGACGAGGCAAAGACACCAAGGGTAACAAGGTATGGCATTTTTGAGTTTCTTCTTGTGTTTTTTGGGTTGTGCAAATGTTCTAGCTACCTTTTGCATCTAGTTGAACGATGTGTTGAGAGCGTTCTTGGATAAGTCAGTGGTCATCTACCTAGATGACATTGTAGTGTTCAGCGAGACCATGGAAGACCATAAAAAGCATTTGGCAGAAGTCTTAGGCCCTGAAACATAATCAATTGTACTTGAAGAAGTCCAAATGTCTTTGAGCAGATCGAAATTCGAATCTTGGACCATTGGATTGGAAAAGAATGCATTTGCATGGATGGTCCGAATATAAGGGCAATTGAGGATTGGGAAGAGTCGAGAACAATTCATAAGGTAAAGAATTTCCTTGATTTTGGTTAACTACTACTACAGATTTGTTGAATGTTACTCTAAGGTTTCAACACTACTTAGTGACTTGTTGAAAAAGAACAAACCATGGGATTGGACAAAGAAGTGTTGGGCCACGTTCTATGAATTGAAGCGCGTATTTGTGCCAGCTCCAATGTTGAAGTTGTCGGAGTTTGAGCAATGATTTGAAGTGCAAACAAACGCTTCAGATTTTGCCATAAGAGGAGTTTTATCACGGGAAGGTCATCCCATTGTCTATGAGAGCAGAAAGCTACAGAGTCATGAACGGAGGTACCATGTTCAAGAGAAAGAAATAACCACATTTGTACATTGTATACAAGCATGGAGGCAATACTTGTTAGGCAAACCATTCATTGTGAAAATGGACAATGTGGCAATGATTTACTTTGCCACCCAACTGAAATTGTCACCCAAGCAGGCGTGGTGGCAAGACTTCTTAGCGAAGTTTGACATGACCATTAAGTATCGACCATGCAAGTTGAACGCAACGATGAATGCCTTCAGTAGGAAAGCACAACTTGCAGTCTTAAAGGAGGACGAGTTGTCCACTCCCATGGGAAATCAAGCACAAGTTTTCATAGACTTCCAAGACAAGATCAAAGAGGGATTGCACAAGTATCCCATAGCTTTGAACATTATGAAGCAAGTGAAGGAAGGCAAAACAAAGAAGTTTTGGATGGACAATGAAATTTTGTACTTTGGTGATCACATCTATGTGCCCAAGCCATCTAACCTTCGGAAGAAACTCTTGAGGGAGTGCCATGATTCACCTTGGGAAGGGCACCCAGGACAACAAAGAACAATGGTGTTGCTAGAACGAGGTTACTATTCGGAACATATGAGGTGAGACGTGGAAGAATATACCCGAACTTGTCTTGTGTGCCAACAAGACAAGGCAGGCGCCAGAATGCAAGCCTGTCCACTACACAACCTTTGTTGGTGCCAAAGAGACCTTGGGAAAATGTCTCTATGGACTTCATCACACAACTTCTGATTTCACAAGGGTATAATGGGATTATGGTGGTTGTTGACCGATTTTTCAAGCATGCAATCTTCATGCCAACAAAGGTGCCTTGTGCAACAAAAGAAGTTGCAAAGTTCTTCTTTAAGAAAGTTGTGAATTATTGGGGTCTCCCATTGAGTATTGTGTCAATTACAAACACACGGTTCACAAGATGATATTGGACAAAGTCGGTTAGGCTTGTTGGAACCAAGTTGTTGATGAGTTCAAGTTATCATCTGCAGACCAATGGGCAGACAAAACGAATCAATGGCCTTTTGAAAGATAAACTAAGACATTTTGTTCGTACATACCAATCGAACTAGCCGGAGTAGTTGGATGCAACCCAATTCAATTACAACATGCAAAAGAGTTCAACAACGGGCCACAATGCATTTGAGTTGGCAAATGGGCAACAACATATGACACTGCACACAATTTTGCAAGGCTACTATGGACACAACCCATTAGCCTTATGAAAGGATGGCAAGACAGATTGGAGATGGCTTACGTTCAATTGAAAAACACAACAAAAAGAATGAAGCATTGGGAAAATCATGATAGGAGGCAGGCAGAGTTTCAAGATGGTGACTTGGTCTTAATTAAGTTGGACATAGAGCAATTCAAGCCACCAAGTAGAATGTGTAGTCAGACCACTTACAGTTGCAGCTATCAAACCACTTGGGAGCTCGCCATCGAGTTTTCCACATCAATTAGTTGAAACCTTGTAGGATTGAAGGTGATCCTAGTAGTTTTGCACCATCCAAAGCCCTCACATTGATCGCAAACAAGGCAAAGCTGGAAATGGAGGAGATACTTGCACATGAGACCTACTTCGGTAAAAATTGAAGGCATGAGTACTTTGTCAATTGAAAATATGGACCTGAAGAGGATAATAGTTGGGAAAGGAAAGAGGCATTGTGGCAATATGAAGACAAGATTCGAGAGTTCGAGAATCAGAAGATTGGGGCACTTAGACAAGTGTTGGTTGGACATTGTCGAGACGACAACAAATTTAGTGGGGGAAGGATGTAAGACCTCCATCTACGGATAGCAGTAGGTACGTTGCCTAAGTGGGCGCAGAGAATTGCCACAGAAGGTTGCAACGTAAGATGTTGCATCCCTGATCAAAAGATGGAATGGTGAACCATTCCATGTTGCCTTTATATGAATTGGGACACCTTGGACACATGAGCCAGGCATGCGAACCCAAAGGGGAAATCCTCCCTTAGCCATCGAAGTTCCCTTCAAACAAGTTTAGGTGCAATCGGACACACTAGGTGCACATGGACACACTGGAGCACACTTGGGCGCAGTCAAACGAACAGCCTGGGAAAACTTGGGACACCTGGGCGAACCCAGAACAACTTGGAATGACTCAATAGACAAAGTCACCAAGCAAGACGGCAGACAACACTTGGGTCCACCTTAGAGTAAAGGGGCTTGCAAATACACTGCAAATCTCATATAAAAGGACGCCTCAAAATGCTAAAGCATAAGAAGCAAGGCGTCATTCAAGGAGTAGAAGGAGCTCTATGATTGTGCCAAGTTCAGGGTTGGACACAGTAGGGAAAATTGCACTAGCTGAGTGACGACAAGAAGAAGAGAGGAACTGTACGAGGCAAGTCTGCAGTGGCTTCAAGGGTTAGATTGACAGTTCTTGTAGCTTGTTTTTCCTTGTGTAACAGTTGGTCATGCTCCTCTATTGTACATTGTAACATTCTTCCTATAAATCAAGTTAAGGCACCCACCTTCAATGCCAAAGGGAAATTATGGGCAAAGTTTAAGTGATGACACATAGTCTATGTTGAGATTTGTGTACCTTGGAAAGTGGTCCCCTTGTGTTTGTGAGTCTCTAAACACAAAGGGGAAGACTATTACCCTCATTACTTCACTTTATGTTCTAATTTCACTTTGACTTAAGAGTTTAAGTCAAAAGTGAAATATGTCACTTAAGTCATTAAAGTGACATTTAATTCACTTTGTGAGTGAGTTAAAGGACATAAAGCAAACTAAGGAAAGTGGGTTCCCTAAGTGAGATTTTAGGATTAAATCTCACCCATTGATTAGACATGGCTAGATTGGATCTAGGCCATTGATCTTTTAGGGTTTGGCCAAAGAGAGGCTAAAGGAGGGAATAAGGCAAAGATGAGACTTAATTATTCACTTGAGAGATTTGGGAGGAGAGGAGAAGGAAAAGATCACTTGGGTGCATTTCTTGAGGAGAGGGCGCACACGGTAGAAGGCAATGACTACTTGAAGGAGGGAGGCGCATGGCATGAGTGGAGGTGCTTTCATGGTTTTGGAGGCATTCACTTGAGGGAGGACGCATTCCTTGCTTAGGGGCACACTTGGAGGAGGAGAGGCACAATGCTTCAAGGAAGGTGCACCATGTTCATGAGAGGATTCATGGATGAGGAGGGGCGCACAACTTGAAGCGAGCCCTAGTGAGAAGCTAAGGGTGCACCCATTCCATTGTGAGGTTCTTGCTAGAGGAGGGGTGCACTAAGGCTAGGTGCGCACCAAGACAAGAAGGAGAGCGCACTTGTGTAGAGGGCGTTAAGTCCAAGGCAAGAGGGCAAAGGGTTTAGCAAGGTTTAAGTGGGCAAAGGTAAAGGCAAAGACATCTCAAAGGCAAAGGTAAAGGGACAAGGAAAGAGGGCCAAGAGTTAGCAAGAAAGGAAGGGCGTACCAAGGCAAAGGGTGTCTTGCTTCAAGAGGCCTGTAGGCACATCTTCAAGGGACTCCAAGGCATCCGAGAAGGGATGCTATTGTACTAGGTTCACTTGTATATGTTTTCCGTGTTGTAAATTATGCTTTGAGACCTTCTAGATACATCTACTCCAAACTAATTTTCCCCATGGGATTTTTTTCCAGGCTCATGTTGACCAAAAACTGATGTGTCAATTTCATGCATGCTTAGAATTGTTAGATCAGCATTTTAGAGTTGTAAAGATCCGAGGTGTGTTATGTGTTTGAGTATTATTGCATGTGCTAACATTGGAATGTAAAAACACTTGCAAGGGCACCTCAAATAACACTTAACCAATGAAAATTATCAGCAGAAAGTTACCTAATTGTTTGATGTCCTAACCAATGAAAATTATCAGCAGAAAGTTACCTAATTGTTTGATGTCCTAAAAGGCAGCAAAGGACAGTTCTGGAAGTTTAAACTTAGAGCTAAAATCTGGTCCAAGACAGATCAGATTTAGCAGCCTGATAGTACCTCAGTTCTCTTCAGTCTGGTGGTTGTAGGTGTGGATTGATCAAGCCATTGTGGTCGAGGCAAGGCAATGTCGCACAATTGGAGATGACGAAAAGAAAATTTTCGAACAAGAATCTCAGGTCCATGACACTGTCCATTCTCTGAATAACATCACCAAATGAATATATAAAAAGAAACAAAAATTACTACAATTTAGGCAAGGGCATTGATTTGAACTCCATAATATAGTGTCATGCTCAAAGGCTAGATTACAACCTGCACCAATGGGAACATGATCTGCCATTGTGAATAAATGTCTAGTTACTTTTCCTTCAAGCTTCTTCCATCCTCACTCTATCATTTCTCTAGCTCTTTTTTACTATAGTCAGTCCTCTTCCGAATAAGCCTTATTTTACATATTCAAAGATATTTCTTTGGTTTAGAGGCATACAATCTCTCCAGGGATTTTTTATTCTCCAATCTTTTCAAAATTGGTTAAGAACCATAGTTCGTAATATTGTCCCTAGAATAAAGGGTATATCACTGAACCTGTTTGGGTAACAAATATAGGGAATACCACTGAACCTTTTAGGGTAACGAATAAGACATCAATATCTGATTACAGCACAACAAATTTTGAATACTAATAAAATGTCAGTTAAACTTTATATAGATCAAATTAAAAATCCTTATGATGATATATTGACATTATCTTTGAAAGAATTCTATAATTTCATCCTTAGTAGTAATGTTGGCAATAGATCACTGAACCTTTTTGGGTAACGAATAAGACATTAATATCTGATTATAGCACAACACAATTTTGAACGCTGCTAAAATGTCAGCTAAACTTTATATAGATCAAATTAAAAATCCTTATGATGACATATTGACATTATCTATGAAAGGGTTCTATAATTTCATCCTTGGTAGTAACCTTAGCAATAAATAAAACAGATTCATGCATAAGGGCTCAAGGATCCTCTCTGCATTTTAAGACTATTCGTAATGAAAAAACAAAAACTCTAAACAGAGATGGCATCCATATACTTTTCATTGTATTCCACACTTTCATGAGCTACATAAGTTCGGGAAGTCAGATAGCTCTAAAAGAAGAAACTTCTAGACTTAATTATTAAGCCACTCCTCAACAATATACACCCTTGTACAGTTCATCGAGAATATTTATCTGTTGGTATAACTTACCATTGTTTGTAGCCTTGTTTTCTTATACTACACAAACATAATTTTTTCCTCATTTTACTGACCACTTTCATCTTAGTTATAATGTTCCTATAACTGCATTTTTGCATCAGAAACCCCTGCGTTGGCTATAATTTCTAAAATAACAGTCTGAAACAATATCTTCGCTCTTGATAGTTAGAAGGCACCGTTACACACTGATGTGTTCTCATACATCAGTAAAACCTGATAACAAAAACAGAAGTAATAAACTAGGCCCAAGCATAGAATTGCCAATTGTTTCACTGGATGTCATAATATCATCAAGTTGATGACTTTTTTGAATGTGAAAAGACAAATGCTAACATATTTATGAGATCCACACCTGGAAGACTTTAAGGAATGCCGAATTTGCTCAAACAAATAATTTCAATATGTATGAATTGAATATTAAATTTCAAATCCATAAACTTGCCAGCTGTCATATTTGAAACATACATGGCATGCATATATGCTTTGGGCATCTCTATGAACATACAAACAACAGATTCACCAAACCTGGCCCACGAAAATATGAATCTATACACTGATTCAACACAAAGTATCAAAGACAGGCCAGAAAACCTTGTACATCTACAGTGACTTGATCAACTTGATCGTACCTCTGGGCTGTTTCTGTTCCATGATAAATATGCAGGATCACCCAAAGGCCTGTGAACAAAACCAATCAACATTAGCCTCCTTACCATGCCAACTATAATGAAGCAGAAATTAAATGAAACCAGACATCTTCTGAAGACTACAGGGAAACTCACACACAAAATTAAACTTTAGACGGTAGTCCAGATCAAGTTTTTAAAAGGGTCCAGTTCTGTCTCATTTACATCATCCCAGCTAAATGGGATCCTACAGTGAGTAAATGGAAATTGAACTAGCGACATCTGTAAAGAGAACATGCAGTGTTCAATGCTAGACCAAACCCATTTTGTCCTACATGTACCCAACATTAAGTGACTGGCATAAACTTTAAAGAAGCGCACACTAAAATCACATACCTTGGCTTTATGATATGCACTAAGAAGAAGACCATCGCCAAAAAGAAGCAAAGGCCTCCAACAGTCAGGTAAGCTATTCCAAGAAAGTTGTTCTTCCCCCCAAGAAAACTTGTGGTAGAAAGTACCACCTTCTTCTTGCCATTAAAAGTATAAGTATTATAATTATTCAACAAAGTCACTTTAATCGTATCATTTTCTTGCAGGTCCTCCTCAATCCTTCCATACAGCTTTCTGAAGGTTGGAAGTGCTGCTGTTCGCATCCACACAATAAGATCCTCTTGCTCACTTAACTGCCATGCTCATCAAAACAAAGCAGTAAGCAATAGTAACCACTAATTCTATGCTTCCTTCTATTAATAATAACAGAGAAAAATATAGAATATTAAAATAACCTACAGAAATGCACCAGGCATTAAAAGGCTAAGTTTCCAGACTGGTGAATCCTCCTTGTGGAATTGTATACTATTGATTGCAATGCTATAAACAATAAAACAAATATAGCCTGATATTTACAAAATCATTCAACTAGCCTACTTTGTACAGACATAAACAATGATACCACTTACAGGGATTGATGCATTGAGTTTGGCACCGCCAATCAAACCTCCACTCTGAAAATTCTTGGGATAAACATCTTTTCCAAATTTATGTTCACGATCACTTTTCCACGAAATATCTTTCTTGTTCACTATCAGTGGTTTGTTCCCTTTATAGAAGCTGTAAGTATCATTGAATAAACTCCAAGCTATGAGGCCACAGGGAACAATTGGGAGACTACCAGTTGTTGCTTCAGGTTTGCAAGAATCTGTTTCATTCTCACTCCCAGCTTTCATTAGCTGCTGGTCATTTCTGCTCTTAACGTACCTGCAAATGTTTACAAGGCATAAGAAATGTCCTGATAAATAATCAGTACATATGTACTCACAAAAGGGGCACTTCATAGGAAAACTTATAATCATGTGTAGCTCATAGCCACATTCATGAGTAAATACTCAAGGAATATGTATTCTGTACAGCTACTCTCAATCAAGTTAACATTTATCTGCATACAGTCACAGAAAGAACAGCCTACAATTAACAAAAGGTCACAGAATTCAAAGTCTTGTTTTGGTTGCTTTGCTGTCCAAAATAATCCTCTTGAAAGAAGCTGGTTTCTAACAGGTGTGCTCTTACAGATATAGCATCAGTGAAAATCTCTCAACCTAAACATTCAAGAATTAGGCAAGCATCGAAAATGAGGTATCATCATATAAGAAAGGAAAATGGTATATTGTCATTTATTGAAGTGTGAAGCCTTCAGATAGGTGGCATTCATTTTATCACATAAGGATCAATGATGGTATCATGTTATTTGTGAAGTGTGAAGACTTCAGCTACACTAAGATTCTGCTAGCTTCTTTACTGCATTATACTTCCCACATAAGCAGATAAAATCGGATTAACAAGATTGCCAGGTATGGTTATGAGGTTGGGTGCATGTTTGACTTTGGCGGATTTAAAACCCTAAGTAGGTTTAGGAGTAAGGCAAATTATACATCTAGGCATTAAAAATTTGTAGCAACGAGAAATAAAGTACAAAATTGTGTAAGAATATATAAAGACTATCAAAGCGATATATAGAACTTAGAAACAACAAAAGACAAAAAATTGAAGATCGGGACTTCCATCCTTCGATTGAAACTGCAAATGCCCCCTTCCATTATTTGATGAAGCCTCTCAACTTTCAAGGTAATCCAGGGAATGCAGAAGTGTGTGATTATTCCATTTTGAGTATATGATTTGGTCCCTTAAATTAGGTTTGGGCAGGACTACTCATAAATTATCAGAAGAGACAGTCAACTTTGACCTTGTAAACCTCCTTTTGGTTCACAAGAAAGCTATAGAGTTAAGTGATTCTAGACTCAATTAACTTGATTAATGGGTTTCGTGACCCCGAGGATCCCTTTCTGAAGAGCAGAATTTCATTATCATTACTTGTGAGAATAAATTTGAAGACATCTCTTTTCTTCATAGTTTTGGAACTAGGAAGGAGACAGCAGGGAAGCTTAAGTAGGGAAGTGGTTGATCATGAATAAGTGGCCACTCAGAAATGGCAGAATGATTTGGTTGGGAGGCCCAAGATACAAAGCCAGTACTTTGATTTTTACTCATGTGTATGAAGCCACCTGGGTTCATTTCAGTTCTTACAGATTTTTTCTTTGAGATGGAGATTTTTCTTGTCTTGTCAAGGTAGCCTTTTTCAAAGTCAGTTCTTCTAATAAGACTCAATTGTCATTGCTTTGGGCCTTTATTAACAGACACACTAGTAATTTTGGTTTATCCTTATCACACTCCTCTTTTGGCTGTTATCTTCTTCCTTGTTAACTCTTCAGATCTCTCTGCTGGTATAAGTTTACTTTTTGGAAAGATGGGGAAGCTCTCCACAACTGAGATTAAAATAAGGATTAAGAGCATTTTTTCATGGACCTAAAAACTGAAAGGAAGAGGTATAGACCAGATACGAAATTGGGTATGGAGCTGGACACCTGAATTTGAGACTTGGAGGAAGGACTTTCGACCTCAGTTATCATAAAAGACTTGATCCTCGCGCTGGAAGATGTACAAGAAGCTATATCTCAGGATCTCATAGAATATGGCAACTGTGAGGAATTGGTAGAAGAGCTGGGAAATCCCTGGTTTGGTCCATCAGACATTGTGGAAGACACCCATCTGGTCCGTCAAACATTGAGAAAGACACAGATCCTGTATAACAATCTTCCCCGTAGGATTTGAGATAGCTTGGTGGATCCAGACCAATTCCACTGGTTGGAGTGGACATATACCAAAGATCTTTCATCCTCAATGTAGGGTAACAGTATCAGGCTTTGAGTTAGACTTTGGAATATTGCTTCCTTTAGTCTATATTTTGGGAGGTTGTAAATTTTTGTATAGTTTAGTCTCTATAAGGTGGAGCAAATTGCTTAAACTAATGTCTGGGCATGCTTCTTCATCTGTCAACCGTTTTAAAAAGGACAAAATGCAGACTTTGTACATTAATCAGCTTTCTAATATATTTTAATAGAATCTTCTGTTTAAAACAAAAGGTTAAGAAAAGAATACTAGAAACAAATTTCCATTGATTTTTCAAAACCCAACAAGGCAAAACTGGAAGATTTTAAAATATCATATATATATGTCTGAATGTCAAGTCAAAAGTCAAAACCAGAAATACTTGAAATCATTTTACTATAACATAGAAATAAAATCAAAACCATGAAATACAAAAAAGTAAAATCTGCTCTTCCCTTCTCTCTGTGTGTTCTCATTTCCTACTTTCATATATTTTTGCTCTTTCTGCTGATATTTTGTTCTATACTGTTCCAATATAATTTTCTTTGTTACATTAGGGTAAGTGGTAGTGGATTAACATGTTTGATAGTGCTAGGGGAGGCAGGCATAGGGAGGATCCTATTAAATCCTGGAGGAAAAGAGGAACTGAGATTTCCCTGGAGAATTGTGGTTGTAACAAACAACAAGGCAGAGGTTTTGGCCTTATATCAAGGATTGTGTTTGCTAAAGAATACAGGGATTGCAAAAGTTATTGTGGTGGATGACTCCTCAGTTATAATCAGTTATATGCATTATCACACGACTCAGCAAGCAACTCACCTGGGTCGACTCATACTCAGAACTCAAGCTCTGGTAGATAGTTTTGAAAGTTTTGGTTTCTTTCAGGTGTTGAAGACTCATAATACATTGGCAGATGCAAAAGAAAATGAAGTCATTGCCCTAGACCCTGGAAGGATTAGGATAAATGGGGGGGCGGATTGGACTTGTCCCCCCTGTTGATGATTGCAGCATCGTGTGACATTCTCCAGGTCGTTCTCCTCTGGACTGAGTTGAGTCGATCTGTGACAGGGCCCATGTGATGGGTGTGTCGTTCTCCTCTGGACCGAGTTGAGACGATGTGTGCCCATGTGTTGGGTGTGCGTCAGACTCTGGACTGAGTTGTTATGACATGTGGTCTCTTGTCTACTCCTCTGGACTGAGTTGAGATGACTTGAGATGGTCTCCTGCCTTGTACTCCTATGGACTGAGTTGAGTTGGATTGAGATGGTCTCCTACCTTGTACTCCTATGGACTTAGTTGAGTTGGCTTGAGATGGTGCTCCAGATCGTGCTCCTATGGACTCAGTTGAGTTAATCTGTTGAGTGTAACGTCCCAATGGGTGAGCACAGGTGGATGTGTCCCTAGTGGCTGAGCACTAGAGGATGAGAGAGATCCTTGCTATATTGTCTGAGAGTAAGATTTGTTGTAACCCTAATTTATGATGTAAAGGGTACAAGTTGGCCCCACCATGTGAAAGATAATTAATATTGTGTAAAGATTAATTATATTATTGAATTAATGAGGTCGACCCTATTGTGACAATAGACACACCTTTTGTTGTGTCAGTTCTTGTATAAATAAGAGTGGATCCCCATTGTGGATCACACACACTCACTTGTCATCTCAGAATTTCAGACCTACTTGTACGGCTGAAGTGCGCACCTCTCTTAGGTGCTAGTTTCAAGGTTGTAGAGCACCCTCTTGTGTGCATCTAGAGTTTATGGTGTGGGGGATCTTCTCTTGAGAATATAGCAAAGGATTGCTAGGTTTTTCCCTTGATTGAGAAGGGTTTTCCCAGGATAAACTCTTGTGTTCTTGTGCATGGTTATTCTTCTTGTGATCTTGGTTACTGCAGCTATTGTATATTGTATTGTTGCATTGTTTATGGTTCAAGTTCATGCTAAATTGAAATAAACTACATGTGCATCAGCTTAACCATCAAAAACTCAACATGGTATCAAAGCAGAGTTCCTGAAGAGACCATTGCACAATCCATTGAAGAAGTCGTCACCTCCTTGTTGCAACTGCAAAAAAAAAAACGGCTCCCCTTCTTTTGCTAGTTTTTGCACTTCACACTAGAACGTTGAGGCTAACTTTTGCATAGGAGTGTACGGCCTCCTTCAGCACACCTCCAGAGACTTAGATTTCAAATCGGAGAATTTTTATTTTTGGCCCTCGAGTTTCTAGGGTTTCTGCAATTTTCTGCAGAAATTAGGTTTTAGGGTTTCTGCAAAACTTTGAGGTACTTTTGCAAGCTTGCTAGGGTTCCTTTAACCCTCTAGAGCTTCTTGTTGGCAGTCATAAGTCCAACGAACTTCTTCTTGAAGGAACGCTAGGGTTTCTAAGCCTAGACGTTAGGGTTTGGGAAGAATCTACAAGCAATGATGAACAGAACTTTGGTGGAAGATAGACTTGATGGATCAAGCAACTTCAGCTCCTGGAAATCAAGACTACAAATCACTCTAGAAGAGAGTGACCTATTGAGTTTGATAGAAAAGACTACCAGAATCAACAACCGATGAAGAGAAGGTTGATTGGAAGGCAAATGATGAGAGCTTGAAGATAGTTGATGCGAGAGGTACGTTGTAGATTTCAGGAGTAATCCTTGGCATGACTTTTTGAGTGTGTGCTATAAGTGCACCTTATTTAAGCTCTAGTGGATATCGAGAAGACTAGAATTCAATCCCTTGTCACTATGAGACTAGACTTGCAGCTAGTGATATGTAATGAAAGCAACATTAGCCACCTCAAAAGAAGTCAAGGAATGCAAGCAAGAACGACGAGGAGTTCTTCTCTATCTCAGCTTTCTCAGGAGGACCTAAAGCAAGATTGAGCATGATTGTAGACTAAAGTAAGTTTGTGCTACTTTCCTTATTTAATCATTACTCCGTAGTAGCTTGCATTTTATAATGAAGGGTATTATCCCTGGTGTGGGAGCCCTCATGACTTGGACCATTATCCCTGGTGCAGGAGTCCAAATTTTATTGGTTGGTTGTTATCCTAATACAGGACGCCATTTTGGTTGTTATCCCTATGGGAGGCCATCTTGGTTATTATCCTAGTACAGGAGGCCAGATTTTCTTATTTCATTATTGGAGGACCATGATCCCTGGTACGGGAGTCCAATTTTTCTTTGGTTGGTAATTATCCTAGTACAGGAGGCCATTTTAATTGTTATCCCTATGGGAGGTCATCTTGGTTATTATCCTAGTACGGGAGGCCAGCAAAGTACTGTAGAGGCAGTAGAGGACCTAAGAAGACATGGGATGTCTCTAGGTTAGCAACACCGAAAAAGGAAGATGTTTATCCTTCAGACTTCAGAGGGAGTCAAACTATTTGAGAAGGAGAAAGAAACAGTACCTTCTACCCCTTCAACAGTTCAAAGGGAGACAGTTATTGATCCAGTTGATCTTGTAGCTCTAGCTGATGATTCCCAAAGACATGGCAGTAGGCCGGGAGAGGCCTGCATGGGCTCGACGGACTCTGCTAGAGGCAGAGGGACATGCAGCTCCTCGTGATACATTCTGAGAGAGCAAGAGACCACAGAGATTTTCGAGCTATGTTCAACTATGAGCCACATCATTGATGTTGAACCTTCTTGTCATGAAGAAGCAGCAGGTCTAGCAAGATGCCATGGCAAAAGAGTATCAATCCATTATGAAGAATGATGTGTGGGATATTGTTCCAAGACCAGAAGGGAAGTCTGTGGTGACTTCCAAGTGGATCTATAAGATCAAACATGCAACTGATGGAAGTGTCGAGAAGTACAAAGAAAGATTTTTGGCTAGAAGATTCTCTCGGGTGAAGGGAATAGATTATGAGACATTTGCTCCTGTTGCCCAAATACACTTCATTTGTACGATTATTGATCTTGCAGCATCCATGGGTTGGAGACTACATCAGATAGATGTATAGACAACCTTTCTCAATGGTGAGATTGAGGAAGAAGTTTACATCGAGCAGCCAGATGGATTTGTGACACATGAGAAGGAGTCTCATGTATGCAAGTTGGAGAAAACCCTTTATGGACTAATGCAGGCACCTCGAGCATGATTGTTGGATACTTGATGAGTTTGGGCTTCAGCAAGAGTGTTGTTGATCCAACCTATACTATCACATTGTTGGTGACGAGTGCCTGATTTTGGTCCTATATGTGATAACTTATTCCTCATCGATTCAAAAAGCCTTATTGATGAATGCAAGCATTCATTGGCTTCTAAATTCAAGATGAAGGACCTTGGTATGATGCACTACTTCTTGGACTAGAAGTGTGGCGAGAGGACTAATGAGATTCTCCTGTGTCAAGGTAAAATACACAATTGAGATATTGAAGAGATTTAGTATGACAGACTGTAAATCCATGCCTACACCGATGGTGATGAATCTGAAGAAAATGAACAAGGCTTCTACTGATTCAGGCGAGATTGATCCACATCTTTACAAACAGTTGATTGGATCATTGATGTATCTGGTTAACACCAGACCTGATATATGCTATGCAGTGAGTGTACTCAGCCAGTTTATGAGTCAGTTGAGACAAACACACTGGATAGCAGCGAAGCATGTGTTGAGATATCTACGAGGCACAGTTGGTTATGGCATGAGATATGTCTCCGGTGTAGACATGAGATTGCAGGGATATGCCGACACAGATTGGGCAGGGAGCACTGTGGACCGGAAGAGTACATTCGGTTGTTGTTTTACTTTGGGATCTTCAATGGTTCCCTGGTACAGTAGGAAACGGAGCTCTGTGGCTTTGAGTACCATAGAAGCAGAGTACATAGCGTCATATGTGGCACAAAGCAATGTGGCTTCGCAAGCTCCTTGCAGACTTATTTGGACATGAGATGGATTCCACCGTTATCCATTGCGATAACCAAAGTTGTGTGAAGCTCTTCAAGAATCTGGTGTTTAACGATAAATCGAAACACATTGAGATATGGTGCAGAGAAAAGCAGTACATGTGCAGTACCTTTCTACACACGAGCAGGTTGCAGATGTCTTCACCAAATTGCTTGCCAAGACGAAGTTCGAGTACTTCCGTGAGAGACTTGGCCTGGTGGAGAATGCCTCCCTAACTGAGAGGGAGTGTTGATGATTGCAGCGTCGTGTGACATTCTCTAGGTCATTCTCCTCTGGACTGAGTTGAGTCAATCTGTGAGAGGGCCCATGTGATGGGTGTGTCGTTCTCCTCTAGACTAAGTTGAGACGATGTGTGCCCATATGTTGGATGTGCCCATGTGATGGGTGTGCGTCACACTCTAGACTAAGTTGTTATGACGTGTGGTCTCTTGTCTACTCCTCTGGACTAAGTTGAGATTACTTGAGATGGTCTCCTACCTTGTACTCCTCTGGACTGAGTTGAGTCGGCTTGAGATGGTCTCCTGCTTTGTACTCCTATGGACTTAGTTGAGTCGGCTTGAGATGGTTCTCCAGATGGTACTCCTCTGGATTCAGTTGAGTTAATCTGTTGAGTGTGACGTCCCTGTGGGTGAGCACAGGTGGACGTGTCCCTAGTGGCTGAGCACTAGAGGATGAGAGAGATCCTTGCTATATTGTCTGAGAGTAAGAATTGTTGTAACCCTAATTTATGATGTAAAGGGTACAAGACGGCCCCACCATGTGAAAGATAATTAATATTGTGTAAAGATAAATTATATTATTGAGTTAATGAGGTCGGCCCTATTGTGCCAATAAACACACCTTTTGCTATGTCAGTTCTTGTATAAATAAGAGTGGATCCCCATTGTGAATCACACGCTCACTTGTCATCTCAGAATTTCAGACCTACTTGTACAGCTGAAGTGCGCACCTCTCTTGGGCGCTAGTTTCAAGGTTGTAGAGCACCCTCTTGTGTGCATCTAGGGTTTATGGTGTGGAGGATCTTCTCTTGAGAATATAGCAAAGGATTGCTGGGTTTTCCCTTGATTGAGAAGGATTTTCCCAGGATAAACTCTTGTGATCTTGTGCATGGTTATTCTTCTTGTGATCTTGGTTACTGCAGCTATTGTATATTGTATTGTTGCATTGTTTATGGTTCAAGTTCATGCTAAATTGAAATAAACTACATGTGCATCAGCTTAACCATCAAAAACTCAACACCCCCTACCTCTAGTATCAACCTCTTCCCAAAGATATCATGCATTCAAAAGAGAGAGACAAGTAGCACATCCGTGGGATGGAAAAGCAAAGGGATTGATGGATCCCACAGGCAAGCGTACAACCAAATTTAACCTTGCTTGTATTGAGCTTTGTAAACCCTGGGATGACGGGACAACAGCTTGAATATGGGTTTATCATGCTCCTTTCTTCGCTCCCGCACACAGTTTGCAAGGTATTTGCAGATCGAAAGATAGTTGTCTCGGCAGTATTCCTTTTGGTTGAGGCAACCGCTTCAGGCCAGTCTTCTCCTACAGATCTGTGGAATCTGGTGAAACCAAGCTTAGGAGGACAGGGCATCTCAAATTGGGATTTGAAGGATAGCAGCCGTGAGGGATTTTAAGCCAAGAGCTGGACTGAACACAGCAGAGCCATGGCTAGCTGCCATTGTCACAAGGATGGATGTGTGCTATGTGAAACTGCAGAGCTAAGGGGTACAAGGCACTGTGAGCGTCACATATCTGGAGTGCAGGATGTATTTGTTATCTCTGATCGAAAATGAGAAAGAAGGAAGGAGGAAGTCGAAGTGGAAGTTGAAGCACAATTTCAGGTCTGGAGCATGCTCAATGCATCCACAAACAAGGGTAAGGAAAAAGAATTTACGGAGTTCATGATAAACTCCAGTAAAAGGTATGCAGTCTTGGAAGCAAAGGTCTCTAATGGACATTGTGTCAAAATTAACCAAAGGGTCTCCCCTGCCTGAGGGGACCTTCCAGTCCTTGGCACCTCCTCCAAATTAGTCCATTGGCTCCTTTCATTTTGCAGTCTCTAGGGAAAAAGAGGAAGAAAGGGCACAGCAAGGACAAAGGCTGACCGGCAGCCGGGAAATGGAGCCAACTGATCAAAAAAATAACCTCCAGGTTGGTGTCAATTTTCAAACAGGAGGCCCTCAGTTGGCATGATTTTATGTGAAGCTTGCTTTTAGAAATGTCTTGCAAAGTAGATTTATTATAAGCTCAGTTTGTTAGGTGATATAGCAGTCAGGTTCATAGCTATGCTTCTAGAACAGCAGGGTTAGAAGAGCTGCTGCGTAGCAATTTTGAATTTTTTGGGCATTTTGAAGCTCTCATGAAAGACTTGTTTAAACCTTTTTGTATTAAAATTTAACTTGCTGTCCAGCTCAGCCACAGCCAACTTTTAATACAAATTTTAACCGTTTCTGCTAAAAGAAAACATGTTTGGTAGTGCTGGGAATAGGGTTAGCATTATATTTGGTTTGGCATTTCTGGATTTTTTAACCCCTTTTTGGAATAGGGGAGAGCATCCTGGATTGATCAGATTTTCTGGAGGTTTTGTCCCAAGCTTATCCTACGTTGATCATGGTAAACCAAGCGAAGCCACTACAAACTTTAGCCAGAACCAAACTTGAAACCCAACCTTATTCACATCCTCAGTAACTAAGGTACAAAGAACTAAAGCACTGGCAACACAGAATTCTAAGATAAATTCAAGGCAGTTTACTTAAACATTGTTAAACAGTGTACAGTATACAGTATACAAAAAACAGTGGTCAGAAACAGTATATAAAGACAATATGTCAAATATATAATGCAGAGCCCTAGAACAACAGCCTGAAATTCTAGAGAGGATACTTTAAGGGGTTGAACTCATCCATGGTTGATCTTGGTGAACCCAGGGAAACCAGTACAAACATTAGCCAGAATCAATCTTGAAACCCAACACTATTCACATCCACAGTAAGTCAGGTACAGAGACCTAAAATACTGGTTCCACAGAACTTCAACATAGTTTACTTGAATATTGTTAAACTGTGTACAGTATACAAAATACAGCAACTAGAAAAACAGTTTATAAAGGCAATATGTCAAATAGACACTCCAAAACTGAAACAATAGTCTGAAATTCTACAGAGAATCCTTTTAGCAGATTGAGTTTTATCAAAATCTCTATAGAACAAATTTTCAGCGGCAACATCAGATAAATGATAAATCTCTTCAAACGATCGACCACCATCAAGCAAGCCAGCTGCCAGAATTGGTGGAGAATGGTGTGATCCAGGGCCCAGACATTTATGTTCCATGCTTATGTTTAATTATTTTAAGGAGTCCCAAGTTCTGTATCAGCACTATTTGCAATTGCTATGCTTAAACGCCACTTTAGATAGACCCTTTTGAAGGCTATGACAGCTGGTCCCATACCTTTAGCAAGGCTTTTTATTGTAAAAAAGTCATTGTGATTAATATTATTGCTCATTTTTTTGCTATTAAGAAAGTTATTTCAGATTCAAAAAGAATAATGAAGGCTGATTTACTCCAGATGTGAAGAACATTGTATTTGAGTAGACTGAATTGCCCTAATTGGTCACAAACATATAAAAAGCTGCCTTGAAACACACTAAAACCCTCAAGGCAATGCCAAATTACCCATTGTAGTCGATAAGGCATAGTAAAGTCTAATATTAG
Organism: Picea engelmannii; assembly: GCA_009831015.1. Lineage (NCBI taxonomy): Eukaryota > Viridiplantae > Streptophyta > Pinopsida > Pinales > Pinaceae > Picea > Picea engelmannii. The sequence continues at coordinate 188,466 of ML793033.1, forward strand.
TACAAAAAACATTAAAATAAAGTGATTATGAAACCCATGCAATTTATGTATTTGATATTTATACTAAAATGCCTTGCAAAAACCTTGTCAAGTGAGCCTAAGTTAGCTGACCTCACCCTTTCTGCAATGGATCAACCATCATTTTTAGAGACTGGGGTATCTCAAATTGAGTCTATTTGCTAATTTGCAACTTAAAAATGACTTTTGAAGCTATTGTGCACTGGTCAGATGGTTTTAAGCCTGTTTCATATTTAGAGCTTCCCTGACATTTAATAAATGACCATATAGCAATACTACAGGATGTAACTGCCATTACAACACTAGCAATAGAAAGCCTAGGATTACGGGCCTATGGAAAATTAAAACAACCAGGCACTGAAAATAGTCTAACCTAGTTATAAGCTAGATTTAAAATTCTTGGAGATACGTGTCTTACTCAAACAGCTTTTAATTTGGTTTATGTAACTGACCTGAACATATCAAATATGCAATAAGTCTTAAGATGAGTGACTGTTGATGGTATTTTTTGAGAAGCTAAAACGGTATTTCTTCTAGCGACCCAAGCCCAGACTTTGTAATCAAATTTTGGGCAAATACTGACACAATGAAATTACATATTGAATTTGAATATGATTTTTGTTAAACCTTATTGAGCCTTTAGTCTGTGTGTGTAGGTATCTGATTTATGAAGTCTTGGTTCATATTTTTTACTATTGCTAAGCATGTCAGCAAATTTTCCTGTATCTCTTTGTTTCAATAATATTTGGCCATTTTTTGTCATATATTTTCAGTCCCCTTTGTTCTCATACATTGTCTGTCTAAAGCCCAAAAATTTACCATGGTCAACAAGTAATATTATCAAGATTAGACAAAAATGCAGATTTGGGTAGCAAGCAACATCATCAAGATCAGCTCCCCGACAACATTGAAGGTTGTTGACAACAATAGGAGGCCATCTTATTTGTATTACAAGATGGATCTAATGCAATGGCATCTTATATTGCATTACTAGCTTATTTTTGTGCCTGTCATCTTTGGGAATCTAGGATCAAGAAAGAAGGGTTTAATGACATTTACAAAGTCTGTTTAAGTGTAGCTTAATGCTATTCATTTATTTTGGTTTGTGAGTCCTCTAGAAGGGAAGCATAGGGTAAGGAAAGAAAGGTTTTAACAGAATTCTTCTAGAAGGGAAACTTTGGAAAAATAAGAAAATAATATATTTAGCTGTCCCATCCTTCAGAGTGACCAATGCTCATGTAAGCAAATCCAACATCCTATAGAGGGCAACAAACATTTCAAGCAACATATACTGTACCTTGTCCACATTCACAGATCTCCTTAATTAGAAGGATGTAGATATAAGTTATCACTATCTGCATGCATGAGCACTCAATTGTAGATACAATGGAATCAAAGCCCTCGCCTATTTTGTAACGATCTGAATAAATTTTCCAAATTTTCAACATTTTCATCATTTGGAAATTTTATTTGTGCAACGACCATGTTTTTGGCTCAAATGATAATGCTCGTGAAGTTCGAAGGTATTCCAATTGAGAGAATGATATCAGTTTTAGTGTCTGTCAAAATTTATGTACTGTTGAGGTCAATTATATGGATATATTGTCCAAAGAGAATATGAGATCTCTTGCTGGGTTTGATGAATTGGGGCTAACTGAAAGAAGGTTGCCATATGCAATTGCCATGGTCTTTTCTCACATCCTTGTATTATATGACAGCCATTTATATAATGGAATCAAAGCCCTCGACTATTTTAGTATTTTGTAAAGATCTGTAGTAATTTTCCAAATTTTCAACATTTTCATATTTTGGAAATTTTATTTGCGGAACAACCTTGCTTTTGGCTCAAGTGTTAATGCTCGTGAAACTTGAGGTTATTCCAATTGAGAGAATGATATCAGTTTTAGTTTCTGTCAAAATTTATGTACTGTTGATCTCGATTCTATGGATATCTTGTCAAAAGAGAACATGAGATCTCTTGCTGCATTTGATGAAATGGAGATAACTGAAAGAAGGTTGCCATATGCAATTGCCATGGTCTTTTCTCACATCCTTGTATTACTATATGACAGTCATTTGACCATGCTTGGTAGTGGTCTATTAGTTGCAATCCAATCTCTTGCCACCTCAAAGGGCTAAAAATTGATAGTATAGTACCCCATGTTCCCTGTCACTCATTTCTAAGCTACAACTGGAGATAAGCAACACAGAGTGTGGACGAATGCAAGGAAACTTGTAGATTTTCATCTCAAAAGTCATCCACAAGATAATTACATAAGTTGGTAACGCCTATCATACATTAGGGCTAACTGAAAGAAGGTTTGCCATATGCAATTGCCATAGTCTTTTCTCACATCCTTGTATTACTAAATGACATCCATTTGACCATACCTTGGTAGTGGTCTATTGTTTGCAATCACATATCTTTGGCACCTTCTTGAAGGGAAGTACCCCCTAAGCTACGAATGGAGATGAGGTGTGCAACAGAGTTAGACAAATGCAAGGATACTAGTATATTTTCATCTCAAAAGTCATCCAGAAGTTAATTACATAAGTTCCAACGTGATTATTGATATGAGAGTTATGTTCATGTCCTTCATAAATTTGTTGCTTACTTCATTTGATCACTACCCATGTTATGTTTATATTACCAAAGGGGACTGTTTCCGGTATATACTATAAACCCCTTCTGAAACTGAAACCACACTAGAAACAAATTTCTGGCATCTGTTTCCCATTTCTAGATGGGAAACACATTTCCCAAGAAACGGCTGGTTCTGCAGATCATTTCTCACAGGTTTTTGGCATGCAAAAAAGGGCCAGTATAGAAGGCCAAAAATAAACAAAAGATATGAAAGAAAAAGACAGAAAATTGTATAAAACAAAACATGAAAAGTAAATTGCCTAGGGGGGGGGTGGAGGGGAACAAATCCTAAATATTTCTTTTATAAGGCTAAAACCACTTCGTTTGTGTCAATCTTTCCTACGAAATTGAAGTATGAGAGCAACGAGAAACCCTGCACTTAGAAATCTTGGAACTGGGGAGGTTGAAGTGATTTTTGCACAGTTGGAACCTTGGACTCCAGAGGATTATTACTTGAGGATTGTGGACTTCATCAAACACTACAATATATGGCTTTTGGAGTTTTTGCACAGGCTTGGCTATGAACTTGAAGTTTTCTTTGCTGAGCTTTTTTAAGTTTTCAAATGTGTATTGCTTGCATTGTGCAATTCATTATTGTGGTAGCAAACCCAAGTACCCAGTCATCAACATCACAAAACATAAGACCTCCCACCAACCAAAGATGAACCAGTCTACATTTAAAAGAATACCTGGATACTAAAAGAGCTTTTGAACCTAGGTTGTGGGCTGTTGTACAGTCCCTTCATTCATATTGTGAACCGAGTGGGACAATAGGATCAAAGAGTTGGATGTGCCCTTACTGAAAGCAGCCAAGAAACAGGGGGGTTGCACGTGTTAGGTGGCATTTAACTAAATTTGGGAAAAGGGAGGTAATCAAGATTCAAAACATGTGACCAAGTTCCTGGCTCAGAGAGGGCATCATACCTCCTTAGCAAAACGATGTCATTAAGTTAAAAGACAGAAAACACCTCTCCCTACCACCGATGTTTTAAAACACGGACTTGGCCTGAAAATCAACAGAGGGTCCACTTGGACTCGACTAGGAATGAGACCAGTTTGAATTTTATGACTTGGTTTACTAAACAATTCTTAAAATATGAAAATTTTAGTTAAAAATATATATATTTTAAAGATTCCAAACCATTAGAAACAAAAACCAAATATCTAATGAGGCCTTTTCAATTACTTTGCATCATTTTGTTAGATTATGTAGCTTGGGCAGGTACTTTCACACTAGGGGTGTCTAGTAGTGAGGAAGGAGCCCACTTTATGTCTAAACAACATAATGTGAATGGGGATCACTTAAGTCAACTTGAGATTAAGTCACAACCATTGGATGTGACTTAAGTTGTCTCAATGATAGATTAAGTCCCCACCATCAGATCTAGGTCTTGAGAAGAAGATCTAAGGGCCAGAATTGCATGAGAAAGAGGCTAGGGTTATACTATACCTAGAGAGCCTCATTTCACGTCACCTCAAGAGAGAAGTCAGTCGACTGAGTGAGAGAGGCTCTTCCAAGGGAGGTCGAGGGACAGGTTAGGGAGAACCAGTCAAGGACGCCGAGCAGGGTCAAGAACCAATCAAGGAGGCCGAGCAGGGTCAAGAACCAGTCAAGGAGGCCGAACAGGGTCAAGCATAAAGGCCGAGTAGGGTCATGCAGAGAGGCCAAGCAAGGGCAAGAAGAAACCGAGCTGAAACAAGACAAAGGAGATAAGGGGGCTAAGCAAGAGTCCAAAGAGATCTCCCAGGGCAAAGTAATCAGAACCTGCAGCTAGCAAAAGAAAATCCATACGATCAGTACGGATTGACGCCGAGAGAGGGCCATACTCCCAGAAGAGGAAAGAAGGGGCCGTACTAGTATGGTTGAGAGGAGAAGAGGATATCATATACTGATATCAAAGATTGTATGACCACCTGCAGCAACCAAAAGAGGAACCTGAGCCGTACCAGGAAGATCCATACAGTTGAATGGACGCCCAGCAAAGAAACCCAGAACTGTACAGATTCGTACTGACTGTACATCCTTCATTTTGAACAGAATTGTTGGTTTTCTGTATGTATTTCAGACTGAAGCTTTGAATAAGGTTTTGCCCAGAGAAGTGGGATTCCAAATATTGTCTTTGATAATCTTTTGTGTGGCTGTTCATGTCATTATTCTGTTGATGAGTATTGGGAAAAATGTGTGTTCTCAGTCAAGTAATTTGGATCTGATATTTACAGTGTTTGCATATGGGTTTATGGCATATGCTATTTTTGTTTTACACATTTATTATTCAAATATGTAAAATGAACATAATTACTCTTCAGGAAACCCACCAATGTCTGATCGTGATATGGAATAGTTAAAATGCAAAAGTCTAGATATTGGCCATCGTTCCAATTATATCTCAATTAAGTAATGATTTACGAATTTAAACTTGGAAGGATCCTATAAAAAAAAAAAACACACAATTTTGGCAAGGCTGGTGTGTTTTGTCCCCATCCATGGTAAAGTTTCAATGAGAGAGTTTTCTGGACCATCATGGTACTTCTTTGGGGAAACAACTAAAGAAAAATATACAATACAACTTTAACTTAATAGCATACAAGTGGATCCTAATAAATTGAGTACAGGCAACTTTCAGACCTACAACTCTGAGGTGGAACCTTGATAAACAATACATTGTCAACTAGCAATTATTTTTTCCCCCAAAATGGTGCCACGGCCTGTAGGGAACTGACCTTGTACAGAGTCGGCTGAGTAGGTATGGACTTGGCCGAGTTGTACCGGTTTGTACACCAAACCAAACCAAACAGGTCCCCCGGGCCGGTTTGATGGCCGAGTCAATGCCCTTGAGGGTCGCCTTGATCAACTCAACCAACTCCGAATCCGAGTCCAAGTCAACCGAGTTTTAAAACTATGCCTACCACTCCCATTCAACCCACCCAGGTAAACCACTCAACATGGTAGTCATACTATTCAACACCATGGTTTACACTACTTGACCATCTTTGGGATGCAAGAGCAGGTAAAAATCAATGCATCAGTTGGAAGATTTTTCTTTGCAAATGGCAAAACATTCAATGTGTGTAAGTCTCCATATCAGAAGGAGATGGCACACAATTTGGTCAACAATGCACCCAAAGGATACAGACCCCTAGACTTGAGAATAAGAACATCAGTTTTGGCAGAAGAGAAAGCTTGCAATGAAGAAAGAGTTCATGAGATTTGAGAAAGATGGAGGACTGTAGGGTGTCTATTGTCTCAGATGGTTGGATAGACATCAGACATAGAGGTCTCATTTCTTTATTCAAATTTCTAAGTTAAATCCTCCCCTTCTATCATGACAATAGACAACCTATCAAACAAATAAACATACAGTTCTTAGTAACAGGGTGCGGGAGGGATCAATCTGTACCCTAGGGGGAATCAGATAATTAAGTATGCATGGGGTCTCGGAAAAGCCACCAATAATCAGGCAGAGGAATATGCCATCCTAAAGGGAGTGCAGCTAGCCAAAGGGCTTCAGTTGCACCGCCTAATCATAATAGGGGACTCAAAAAACACAACACAATCCATGATCAGAGAGAATTCTCAAAACTCTTTTCCCAGTCAAATCATTAAAAAAATAAAGCTAGAACTAGCAGGCATCCCTCAAGGCACTTTTCGACATGTGAAACGCGAAAACAATCAATGGGCTGACTTTCAAGCCAATTATGCAGTTAACTTAGCAAAAGGGGCTTTATCCACTAATGGGAGCTTGTCACACCACTTAATTCCATAATTAATGCACAGCCTAATCAAGAACTTACATGCCACACGGGTGTCCTCTNATATGCCTCATTTCCCTTGGGGATAATTCTCATTACACATATGCACATCGTTTACATGTGCAAGGTGGGATTGATCGGACAGGGACAGAACAAGTATCAAAGGGTAGGAGCAATGGATCCAGACTTTGAAGCAGCGTCCTGACTCTCCTCACGCTTGCAGGTAATCATGGTGGAAGGTTGGCAATCCAGGACAGGCACAGGTGAAGTAATGCGGTAATGGGAGGATACGATGGCCTTTCTTCAATATAAGATGAAGCAGGAGCATACCTCTCTCTACTCTATTTTGGCTTTTAGCTATTTTGTGGGTGACAGCGAGCATCCAAGGATTCTTGTTGAATTAATTGAGACCATCGGCAGCACCTCAGCTCAGTGGGGGTGGTTTGAAGCCGATTCTGTTATTTGGTGTGTGGCTTCTTTTCTAGTCTCTGCCCGAGGTCTGCATTTGGAAATTGGAGGAGGCAATCAATCTGCTCTTTTTACAGAAAATTCGCCAGGGGTTCAGCTTTGGGTTGGTAAGAAAAGCATCAGGAATATTTATCATCGGTCTACGGCATTTGGGCTCATTTTTGTAGCCCAATTTGAGGGATACACGAACAGTTGCAAAGAAGCACAGTCAGCCTCAAGAAGCCATCAGAGCCATGCCTCGTGCAAGGATAAACCTTCAAGACCAGACGAATGCAATTGATATTCTGGAGCAGGAAGTGAGGAGCCTACAGTTAGACAACCACTCAACATCGAACAGCATCTCTCAAATTTTAGACATTCTAAGCCAGCACAGAGAGGCTCTTCATCAACTCCATGATGAATTGGATGCCATCAGAGCCCAAGTGGAACAAATGAGAGCCCAGAGGGAGCAGCTTCCCCCAGCACAAGAGTCTTCTCTCTCCAGCAGCGGCTCCTCTCCAGCAACAGTCCAGTTACAATTTGATTTAAATCAACCAGTGCAGGATGAAGAAATGGAAGAAGCAGAGTTCGGACAAGCTCAACATCTGGGTACCTAATGTATTACAGGTTATTATACATTTTAGGCATCTATTATCGTAGTTATACTTATAAATTTTGGCATGTAAAAAGTGATAAAGGACTAGGACTTTCAGAAGAAGATAGGCAGCAAGTAGAATTGGCATGGACTCTGGCCAAACAGTCGAATTTGTAAAGCCTTTTTTTGTACTCTTTTGCAGGCTCCGGCCCCTTTTTTTTAATCAATATAATATCTTCCAGTTTGGGTTTAAAAAAATAGACTTATTCCAGTTCCACCTTGTTGAACCCACTAGGATATAAGATTATGGTGATTATGGGTTACCTTTGAAGATGTTGTGGAAATTGCAGATGAGATGTTAGAAGGCCTTAGTCATAAGACTATAATCCTGGTCAAAGTAGTGTCTCTGGCTCTTTCACTCCAAAAGAGCTAATGTATGAGATGGGATATAAATATTAATCTATTTGTGGACCAAACAGTGAACGTTTTGGTATTTGCATTGTTGCAAACTTCTTGTTATGAATATGAATCATGCTATTGAAAATAGCCCAGTTTTGTTATAAATATGAATATGATATCTCTTTTTAAATTTAGAAACTTGAAGGAGTTGCAGTTTTTCTTGTAGAGTGGGTGTTGATAATTAAAATTTTAATTATTCATGCATATGTATTTTTTTTTAAATTCCGAAAACATTTCTTATTGTGAAATTTGAGAATATATGTTTCCCCTTCTAAACCAGTTTTTCATTTTGTTTCACGATTCTCATTTCTGGTAATATTGCCAATAAGGTTGGATCATATCAACAAATGATAAATACCAAATTGGAGGAATTGGCAATAATAGTAGATATAAGGTTTGAGAAACTAACCAATAGTAATAGTGATAAGGTTGGCTAGGCTAACACTAATGGCATAGAAATGGTTGGGATACACACACAATAGTTCTATTGTTACCATATATCAGCTACCTTTAGAATGATGAATGAGTCATCCAAATCCACATCAAAAAGTAAAAGTCGGAAAAACTAACCACCAACAATAACCACATTTGCACTTGTTTATTGAGGTAGAAGCTGCAACAAGATAGTAAGGAATATAATTGCATAGCACAAAGACAACTATAAAAGTCATCACATTGTCCCACAGTTGCAATTATCGCACAATAAGAAAGGCAAATGCACAAATGGATCAGTAATCCAAACAAAGAAGCTTGTGAGAACAACAAGTGCAGATATCATCCTTGAATAAGTCAAGACAGTATACAATGCCATTATAATCATAATATCACTCTTGTATGAGGAAAAAGCTTCAAGTTGAATAAATTTTGAAAAACAGAATGGGGCAGAAAACCAACCTAGAAAACTGCAGCTTGACAAGTGGAAGTAAAATCTGGATAATGCACACAATGTAAGACAAGCAAGACTTTTCAGATGTTTCTTACCTTTAGAATGTGAGGAGTGCTAAGGGAAAAGTATTCTTAAGGAATGGTCAGTTGGGGAAAATATTTTTGTACATAGTGATTAAAATGGTGTCAAGGTCACACTATTGTATGTGGTCTTAACCAAATAGAACAAAGCATTCATCACAGTCTACAAAAGTAGTGAATCTCTCAGATAACACTTAGAGGTGTTACAGTCCTAGGAGAGAAAGTGACACCTATATGAACAACCAAATCCTAGCAATTAAGATGATCAAAAGGATAATTGTTCTATCTCTAGAGTCTGAAGTTAAAAATTCTGTCAAATCCTAACTATTAGAATGTGAATGTGGACATATGTAACTGAGAAATAGTAAAGTTGCTAGCAACCATAGTACACTTGCATGACTTCAGTATAAACAGCAAGCATGCTATAGATGAAGGCAGATTAGAAATGATATTGTGTTCAAACTTCATTCATATGACATAGAAATTCAACTCAAACTGGAACTGAAATGGGAGTATGGACCTCAAGAAGTTGTGAATGTTAATTTCTCTGGTGAATTAACACTACTGTGGTTTCCATCTTGAATGGTAATCCTGCCAAATAACTCCTTATTTCATAAACTAATAGCTTTTGATATCACATTATATTGATTTTTGTATATCTAGAATGATTCACAGTTTACAAAAGCTGGTTGGGAATCGGGATCTTGCTCATGCAATGGACTATTAACAGCCAATCAGCCTGATGAATGGATAAGCCAGTGCTACAACACTTTATAATGCATCTAATGGAAATACTACTCTTTTCGGTTTGTTTGACACTGCTAAATTGAAAGGCTCATTGAATTAATCTGTCACCTTTTGTTTATTATCCATTTGTTCTGTTCATGAAAGGGTAGTTTGTACTTTCTGTCTGTAGCACTTCTATTACAACTTAGACTCTTGATTCTTTCTGCAATTTTATAGAATGATATTGGATGTGACGAATGGAATCTTTATATTATCCTCCACAATCCTTCAAAAACTTTCTTGGTATAAAGTGGTTCAAACTTGGTCTTTTGGCACCACAATTAGCACAGAAGAAATCATGCACCCAAAGGAATCTCAGCAAATGCAAGATGCGGTTTATGTATATACAGCCACGTATGTTTGTTTAGTAAGAATAAAAATAAAAAAGATAGATAAGAAGCAGTACATTAAGGCCAAATAAAAACTGCAATATTAAGATTAGTTCACATATGTCTACTTACCGACGATGGTTCTGATAGAAGTTATCAAGCTGGTAATATACATAAATTGGACGTTTCATATGCTTCGGCACCTGTAGAATGAGAGAAATATCCCGTTACATTCTCTCTATATTTGCAGTTATGATAATACCTTTACCTTCAGAGCATAAATGTCAAAGAGCTAAAATTCATCCATTTCTTTCTATTACTTGATAAAAGAGGGAAGAGAAACTCTAAATTTATAGAAATGAAAACTAGCGATCAGGAATAGGGATCGACTCCTCACTTTTAATGTCTGAGTGCAAATTTTTGTCATATCACTTTTTATATAGGTCACCTTGGCATCCTTATTAATCCTGTATTGTGGAGGTAGGCAATCTGTCTCATACTGGTGCACGATTTCAACAACCTGAAAATGAGAATAAATCACTGTTACTCCAGACATTAACTATGAAACTGAAAAATGTTCTTTGGGGTCTTCTAGTAGTTAAAATAAAACTTTAAATTGACAGAAATGCTAAGATAAATAGTACATACTCTGTGTGATGCAACCAGAGAAATAACTCCAATGGGGATGAAGAGAGCACCCACCAACATGAATGTTGTGATGACCTAAAATCAGATAAGCACTTGAGAATGGCTATACTGTATTGTATTCTAAAAAACTGAAATCTTGAGAAGGCAATAAATAGCATATATGAACTGAAACACCCACATAAAAAAACTACGACCACAGAAAATTCAAAAAACCTATCTTGCCTTGCAAAGATAGAGATTAAGCAAAGTTGACATAAAAAAGCTCTGGCATTCATGACCTCACGGAATGCTTTTATGATTAACAGTTCAGAAATATCATACCCTGCCATAGACATATGAACTTACCCATCCTGGTGTCAAAAGTGGCTTACATGCAGGAAGCTCCTGTTGAGTGAACCTAGAATCTGATAACACAACAAACAGCAGACTCCTTCAATATATAGATGACAAGCACAACAAACAGTATGACTATAAAAGGCAGTGCAGTTCAATTATCCATAGAAAAGTCAAATACCACAAATTACAAAATACCATAGGTTGGTGCTAGACTAAGAGAACAGTTTTCATGGTTTGAAAAGAAACAGACTTCAAAGTTGAGAATCTGAGATGCAGTGAACTTCATATTACTAGATTTTACAGTAAAGTTTTCTTCCCCTTCACAAGATAATAGAGGAAAGATCCTCATATTAATAACTGGGCATCATGTAATTCTAATGGTTTAAATGTAAGAATCACCTAGGTTCCTCTTAAACATCCTCCAATGCAAGAATGAAGATAGTTGATGGTATGAAAATACACACAACCATTATGAAAAGTAACACAGTAAGCCCAAATGGCAAACTCCCTTTATAAATAAGAGCAGCTTGTAGCTGTTCTTCAATGAAAGAATAAAAGTTCATGTTCCCGAAAAAACAACCCACATTAAGGTATGGAAGTTATCAAAGCCACATGGAAACATCCAATAGGAAAAGTTATCTACAGTGAACTCAAGCTACCAAAAAATAGATGTTGATATAGCTGTCATTTAGTGTCCTTGCCAGAGGAAGAGTAAGATACCTTTCACAAAATGAAACCCAGAACATTACAAACATGTTGAAAAAGTCAACTGAAAATGGTAACAGGCAAGTCCAAAGCTCTACGCGCCAAGAAAAGTACTGCTTCTTTAGCTGTATATAACAATATATACCTCTATGCCTTTTGTTGAAATGATGGTAATCTTCACTTGTGATTACTTGACATTATTGCTAAGCGCCCTCGTTATTGTAGAGCAACCAAACAGATGAATGTTCCCTAAAACAACTCACTTGGACAGGTATCAATGCAACAGGAAATGTGGGATAATCCACTGAATCATCGTAGAAGCACTGTCATCTGGCTTAATATATGAGAAGTCTCTATCTGATCCATTACTAGCTTGGAAGTATAGTTGATTTTCTCAAACTCTCTTCCTCCCATGTTGCCAAACTGCAACCAAACCTCCACCCACTGAACCTGTTTCCGATATATATATATTGCTCAGGGCTTCCTTTATGTACATAATAATGACATGACATTCACTCATTCTCACTAAGATGTCACCAACTTACTAGGTTAAGGTTTAATAGCCGTCCTAGTCCACATTATTTTACATTATTCTAGGTGATTAAGGCCGACTTAGGCATTTACGTGGACCCATAAACCCCTTATGGGGGAAGGTGCCCCATCTCATAAGTTGTGTATATACACACGTTATGAGTCTTTTGTATTGTCATCTCGGATTCATTAGTGATTGATTCTTTAGCTTAAGTGCACCATACCTCTTGTTCTCTTCTTCATGTGTTCACTTCTCTTTATGTGATGTTTCTGTTCAAGTTTTATGCTAGATTAGGGTTTGCTGAAGTGTTCATTGTAGATCCATGATCTTTTTATCATCCCAACATAGTATCAGAAGCTAGTGTGGACTCTTCCTTCTGTATCCAGCACTCTTTTAAGGCAGCTTCAGGGCTGAAACTGGGGTTTGTCAGAATTCTTTTTGGGACAGCAGCATTTTTTGGAACAGGGCTGGTATTGTGTGGTTTTCTTCTGTTTTTCAGAGCTTTTTCTGAGGCTTTTGCTGGTGGCATTATCATTGTGGAACTGGGAATTCAGAATTTCTCCTTTAGGGCCGNGGGGGGGGGGGGGGGGGCGCACTTCTCATATTTCATCCGGAGGATTGCTTGACAACAGAATTTTCTAGCTTATTCGGGTGATCTATGAGACTATTGACTAGTGGCATTTTCCCTAATACTATAGAACTAGGGTTTCTGGATCAACTTGTATTGTAGGGTTCCAAACCTTTCTTGGCCCCTTCAGCAGGTTTTCTTAAGGTCTTTATGAAGACTTCTTTTTGTTAGACCGGATGGACTGTATCTTTGACACACATATAGTGATGTACTTTGCAGATTGAGCTGTACCAGATTTAGAAGACGATATTCTTGGTATTGACTCCACCTTATTTGGAAACATCCTTTGTATTCCAAGGGTTGGTACATTTCTATTGGATGTTGTGGTTGGTAATGTGAGGCCTACTCCTCAGCTTCTGTCAGTGGTTCGCAGTAACTCTAACAAGCCTATGGCCGCTTGTTTACAAAGGGAGACCATTCTCGGCTCCTTTGATGCAATTTCCACTCACAAGTCCCCAAGATCTGTCCCACTCTATTTTAATAATGACTCTATGGATGATTCTTGGCTTCTTTCAATGGATCAGCTTGATTGTGTGGATCTTTGTCTTCCAAACCATGCTATTTGTCCTTGTGGCACATACTACATGCAGGATCATTAAATGTTTCACATGGATCTTGTCTTTCCCCGCTTCTTTTCAGCTACAGTCAACCATGTTTTCGAATTGGTTATCCAGATTCCACACAGCAACTCTCACTTGTATCTCAACTGCCTTAACTCCTAGTTGTACTTGAGTTGACTATTTAAAAAAATGATCACTTCTATATTTTAGCCATGGCCACTCTTTGTGAGGAGCTGAGTATTTATAAACCCACTCCCATATTGTATTTGATCTTCCTTCTAAGCCGCGCTCACTCAAGTGCATCTATATCTTGTATTTTACTATTTACACACCCCCACCCTATTGTATTTGAGCTCTCTCAATTGTGTTCAATCTCTCAGATTATATTCAAGCTTCTTTCTCAGTTGTGCTCTCTTAGGTGTATCTTTGTTGGGTATTCACATCCCCACATCCCTGTTGTATTTGAGCTTTCTCAACTATGTTCGAGTTATTTTAGACATATGGAGTCGGATCTTCCTACTCTCATTTCAGCTATAGCTGTAATTATTAGAGTTAGCTACTCCCATCTCTTCTCTCTTACAGGATGTTTCTTTCGACACTTCTTTAAATGGGCAAGCCAGTGGCACTATTCTTCCAATACATGTGCAATATGGTTGGGATGTTTCTTCTGTAAATTTTCCAGACTAGATGATTGTTGTCCTTATGATCTCAATTTAAACAAATAAATTGTTGAATTTAATTAATGCAGAAATTACTTTCGCCAACTTAATTGTTTAATTGTAAGAACAGCAGTCACCTAGGGCTGAAATTTTTACATGGTATCAGAGCTAATTTCTCTGATTGATATTTTCGAGGACTTGCAGTAGTAAATCAGCTACCAGAAAGAAGGACCAGCAATTAGAGGGTTTCAAAACTAATTTTTAGATTTGGAAGTTTGCGCGATAGATCTCAGAGATGGGATCAGCTAGGGTTTGAGGACAGATTGGATGGTGCCTCAAATTTTTTATCATGTAAGCTGAGGGTTACACTCTTGCTGGAGGAGAATACTCTATGGGATATTGTCAAGGACGTTGTACCTTCGCCTACAGATCCACAACAGTCAGAAGCTCACAAGAAGAGAGAAGTGAAGGCCAAGCAGATGATCTTGGATGCCATAAAGGATCATTTGATCCATCATATATCCGAGAAAAAGACAGTGAAGGAGATGTTTGATGCCCTAGTAAGCCTCTACCAAAGTGAAAACATAAAGAGGAAGATGATATCACGGAACAAACTCAGATCCATAGAGATGACCAGATCAGACCCAGTCGTCGGTTACCCTATGAATGTCACGTAGGTTCGGGATCAGGTTGCAGCAGTTGGGGAAAAGGTTGCAAATGAAGAGCTAGTAAACATGGCATTGAATGGATTCCCAACTCCATGGGAACCATTTGTCAAAGGCATTTGTGCTCAGGAGAACCTTACTAACTTTGAGAGGTTGTGGGATGACCGTTTTCAAGAGGAAACTCAGATGGAATCAAAGCTCTATTTGGTCAGTCAAATAAGGGCAAAGGTAAAGGACCCAACAAGGGTAAGGGAACACAGCCAAGAAAGAAGGACTTGAATAAAATCAAGTGCTTCATTTTTCATAAGCACAGTCATTATGCATCACAGTGTCCAGAAAAGAAGAAGGGTAAAGGGAAGCAAGTTATCGCCTCTACAAAAACTCAAATGAACAAGTTTGTTGCCAAGTTCAAGAAGGATTTCTCGTTGGTAATCTTGCCTTTCTACCAACACGATTCCAAGGAATGCGTGGAATGTGGACAATGGGGCATCTCGATATATGACATCAGCCTAGCAGTTATTATCTAGCATGAAGAAGCAAGACTTAGATGTACAAGTTGAGCTTGGTGATGATGACAAGTATCATACCCAGTAGCAGTAGTCGGTATTATTCCCTTCTATCGCAAGTCAAGTAATTCTTTATATTTTGACGATGACTTGTTTGTACCAGGTCTAAGGAAGAACTTGATTTCAATTTCAATTATGAAGGATATGGGCTTTGCAATTGCATTCAAGAACTAGCAAGTCCTAGTCAAACCGAAAGAATCTAACACAAATATTGCTTAGGAAATAGGGGTTAGAGAAGGTAATTTGTACAGGCTGCAGGGTGAACCTGTTCGAGCCCTGGTGCATAACAGTGACAACTTGTGCGAGTTGTGGCACAAGAGGATGGGGCACCTGCATCGCAAGGTATTTCCTATTCCATGGGAGATAGTCACAAGTCTTCCAAAGTTCAATATTGAGCAGCATGGTGTATGCAGAGGGTCCACAATTGACAAGCATGCCAAGGTTGCCTCCCCAAGCAGCAAGCATAGGTCTAAGGAGATTCACCTAATGTTTGTGGACCAATGCCAGTGGCATCAATTACAAGAAGCATGCACTATGTTTCCTTTATTAATAACTTATCTCGCAAGACTTGGATCTACTTAAAGACCAAGGATGAAGTCTTCAACGGGTTTCAGGAGTTCAAAGCTCTAGTTGAAAAACCAAACAGGGAAGAAGATCAAATTCTTGGGATCGGGCAATGGGGAAGTGTATACCTCCAAGGAGTTTGAGGGTTTCTGCAAGGAGGCAGGAATCAAGAGGGAGTTAATTGTTCCACACAACCCATAGCAAAATGGGGCTGCAAAGCAGAAAAATCAATCCATCATAGGGGCTGCTAAGGCCATGATACATGAGTTGAAATTGTCAATGTTTCTTTGGGTAGAGGCATGCAACACAACAATCTACATCCAAAATCGATGTCCTCACGGGATCTTAGAGGACAAGACACCAAAGGACGCATTCATTGGTGTGAAGCCTATGATGTGTCATTTATGCATCTTTGGTTGTGCAATTTATATCCATGTACCCATAGAGAAGAGGGCCAAGTTGGAACCCTCCAGCAGAAAGAGTTTATTTGTAGGTTACAGTGAGACATCGAGGCTTACAACATCTATATTCCAGAGCAAATGAAGACAATAGTGAGTAGGGATGTAAAGTTTGAGGAAGACTGTGCATCCAAGAAATCCCATGAGCCTATTCCAGTCATAGAGGATGAGGAGCAAAAAGCTCTAAAAGTTGAGCCAGGGTCACCAATGATTTCTAGAGCAATACAGTGACCTTCAAGTGAAGAGTGGGAGACAATAGCCTCGTCCTCTTCTATTAGGAGACCTTGATGGTTCACTCAAACATTGAGGGATGCTCAAAAGTATGTTGAGACTCCTAGGAGCACATTTAGAGAGAGCATACCTCCGAAGAAGTTTATAGGATACATGGCATTGATGAGAAACATTCTAGATTCCGGGCCAATGTTGCACGGAGCGGGAGCATTTTAGAGAGCGAGAGCATCGTGAGCGTCATTTTCCAAAAATCCTTGGGAGCGAAGCATCCCAGGAGCGTCTAAAAAGACAAATTAGTTGCAGAATATATGAAAACATGCAAATTTGTGCTTGAAGATGAATACTACATTATTATGAAGTTCGAAATGCCATCCATAGTATATTAATGATTATATTGAAACTTTGAAAGAAAGAATTACGAATAAACAAGCAAGATCATTTAAATGACAAACATGAATGACAAGCAATATTCCACCATCGCTTATATTGGGATACACTCATTAGCAATGTTGTATATTTCGTGTCGGGGAAAGTGTCAGCGAGGGTCTGGAATGTAACTTCTCGGCGACATCAGCGGAAAATGTCGAAATATGTCGGAAAATGTCGCAAGACCTCAAAAAAATACAAAAACACTCATTTTTTTCAATTTTTTAAACTTGTAAAACAACAACAACATCAAATAAACACTTTGCTACATAAATATGAAAATACAACCA
>ML793033.1:210405-222021 GCA_009831015.1 Picea engelmannii
TAAACCCTCCTTAACCCTCTCCTAACCTTGCTTGTGTGATTTGGGGTTTTATGTTGTTTTGTCTTAAGGGTTAAATAAAGTTTAAATTAAAATGTTAATTATATCATGTTTAAATTATTTAATTTAAACATGATATTTTTAATCAAAATTATTTTAATTTAATTTATTTTATACCCTAGCCTAAACTATAAATTAAACCCCCCCCTACCTCTCATAACTCACCTTACTATTCTTGCATTGTGTGAGCGGATCCTCTCTTGTTGCTGTGGCTCATTTTCTGTTGGAGTAGTGGCCCCTTTCTTTGTTTGTGAGCCTGTTGCTGCGGCTCCCATTTCTGTTGGAGCTTTGTTGCTGTAGGTGGCTCGGCCCTCTCCTTTGCTGTGTGGGGTGAATGTGGTGCGGCCCCTCCTGTTCTTCTGTGATGAGCCTATAGGGTGTGGCCCCTACTATTCTGTTGTGATGAGCCTATAGGGTGCGACCCCTTTTCCTGCTGTGGTGAGCCTATAGGGTGCGGCCCCTTTTCTTGCTGTGGTGAGCCTAGAGGGTGCAGCCCTTTACTGCTGTGAGGTAATTGTGAATGCGGCCCTCCTTGAACCTGTCCAGACCTGCTCTTTGAGCCACGGCCTCCCTTAATGTGTGAGGGTTTATCCACAGTTTTTCTGTGTGGGGGTTTGGGTGATTTAAGCCTTCTTTGTTTGAGGGTTTGACTGTGTGAAGTCTTTTTGGTTCTATCCCCTTGGTGGCAAGAAAGTTCTTCATCTCTTGGAAAGAGATCCAACCTATATGGTGGATCTATGAGCTGGGCTTTGTCTGAGCATAATTACAAATGGTTCTGCATCTCTAGTGTTGGCTGTGACTTTTTCAGAGGTAAGATTTCAGCACACAGGTAAGTTATCTATTTATCACCTTCAGATCTGGATTTTGCTTTGAGATCTATACCGTTTCTTATCTATCTAGATTTATGTATCAGTATTGACAGCTATTAGATCTGAACTGTATATTGAGTTTACCTCTTGTTTCTATAGTTTGATTTACTGTTTATGATCAGATTGTTTTGAGTTTAGATATGTAGATCTATATAAAGTTTGAGTCCAGCATTATAGATCTAAATCACTGTCTTACTCTTTATCTATAGTATCAGATCCCTTAGATCTGTACACTGTTTAAGTAGTGGAGTTTTTATTTCTGAACATTGGATCTAGTTGTTATACTCACTGAAATAATAAAAAGACACTACTGCTATGCTTTACTGCCCTAATTCTAACAGTTGCCACTTGTACCCCTTAATTGTTGCTCATTATCCTATCCATCTACAGCATTTAGGGTCTATTATGACAGCCCTAATTCTGCTGTCTTAGGTTAAAGTTTTTGCTACAGCAGTCCTAAAAGTTTGGGCAGATTTTGAGTGAGCTATTTGGGGTTTAATTTCAACTTTGAGTTTTTTAGTCTTTGGGTTTTGTATTAAACTTTTTTGCTGTTGTTGTCTTTCCTTTTAAGGCTGCCTCTTCATCTTCTTGAGTACTGCCACTGTCACCTACTTATGCTACCTTGTTAAGTTGTTACAGCCCTTAGGGCTTGGTGGGGGCAGTCCTATTTTCTGCTACTTAAGTCTGCCCTATTTTCTGTAGCAGTTCTTTATGCTGGACTATTTTTGAGTAGGGGCTTCTAATTTCAGCCTCTGGTTGGTTATTGGGGTTTTGTATCAGTCCTAGACTTATGCTGATTTGTCCTTGATGTATAACCTACTCTTATTGGTTCACTGTCCACATAATTCATGATGAGATCAAACCCTTGAGGGTTTGATCCATGACCTTAATAGCCTTTACTGAGCATACAGAAAAGAGGACAGCAACTAACTCCTAAGGCAAATCTGTTCTTTGTTTGATCAAGGTAATGTTCAGTTTTACTTTGTTAATTATCAGATCTATTTATGCTAATGTTCAGAATTGTTTTCAGATCTAGCTTAGAATTGTTTTCTACATGTTCAGATCTATTGTTTTATTTATGTGATTGATCTACTTCAAAAATTTGTGTTTTGATTGCTGATCTATATCTACAGTAGTGAAGAAATTTAAAAGAATATTGCTGTTTTAGTTTTCCCTTGAAATTCTAACAGTAGTAGAAAAACATGTGCTCAGATATTTGAGGGGCACAGTGGAGTATGGTCTAAGATATCTTGGAAATGGTTAAGTGAAGTTGCAAGAGTATTCAAACTCAGATTGGGTAGGCAGTGCAACAGATAGGAAGAGCACCTCGAGGTGCTACTTTAGGTTGGGATCAACGATGATGTCTTGGTTCAGCAAGAAGCAAACTTTCGTGGCACTAAGCTCAACCGAGGTAGAATACATGGCAGCCAATACTGCTAGTTGTGAGGCCATCTAGCTTCGCAAGTTACTTGCAGGATTTTTTGATCATGTGTTGGAACCTACAGTCATTTATTGTAATAATCAAAGTTGTATCAAACTCTCTGAGAATGCAGTGTTTCATAACAGGTCCAAGCACATAGAGATGAGATATCATTTCACACGAGATAGGATTCAAACAGTGAAGCTCCAGTATATTCGAACAGATCAGCAAGTTGCTGATATTTTGACCAGTGTTTTTAGAACCGGCCCGAGCAGATATCAACTTGCCAAACCAGCCGAGTGGATAGCTGGCCGATTCAAATCAGCTTGGTGACCCTTCACTGTTTTCCTCATCTCAGATCAGCAAGTGGTATGGCTGGGAAACGTTTTCTGGCCATATCCCATACACAGGGTATAGCAGTGCAGTGTTTCCTGCCATACCAAGCCCATTTCCGTGCTATTTCCTGTTTCTGGCACATTTACAGTGTATACAACTGCTTTAGATAATCTGTGCCTGTTATTTTGTAACTGAGGACTACAGAATCCAGATTACATATCTATTCCATTAAAAAGAAAAGCTCGTTAAGGTTTGACCTTCCCAAGGTGACAAGGGATTGGGTCCTTGTTCAGCTCGATCCTTGTTGAGAATCAATGTCTATCTACATGGGCAATGCCCGTCTATTATGCACAATGTGCATTAAATTGTGTCCCCCCTAACGGGCAGGGATTTATGCACTTTGTGGATAATGGATAGGCAATGCCTATTTACACGGCAGTGAAATAATTCTATTGGATATGAATTGTGACCATTGTTCACCAACTGTCAACTACCATACACTAGACCAAACAAACTCCTGAACAAGCTTGCTATTATGATTTTGAATGCACTAGCTTCACATCCATCTGGCTGAGAATATGTGATTCCAAAGCTCCAGATGAAGAAAAATTTGGGCATGAAAGAATAATTTTAGTGGCTGAATAAGTGGTATGGCTGAGATGAGGAAAACAGTGGCTGAATAAGTGGTAGGGGCTTGAAATCTTTTAAAACACTGTTGTGGGATATACTGTTCACTGCTTTTATGCTCTAATGATGATGGAATGAACTCGCTGCCACAACTGTATCTCTTTATGGATATTGAGGGTTATATTCTGCTTATGAGTGTATAATTCTATGGTTAAAAAATAAACCTTAAGGGGTCCCTGGTGGGTGAAATACTTCTGTTCGCATTTGTGGTAACATTCTGCAATCTTATACTGTTGGTTATAACTGCCCTAAAAATATTAAATTATTAAATGTATTTTTTTGTGAACCGAGTTATTGAAATCAGAGCGGTCTGAGTCAATCCGAGTCCGAGTCGATGTCCAAGTTGTTAGGTGACCGAGTCGATGTCCGGTTCCAAGTTTAAAAACTATGGATAGGGCAGGCCCTACCTTGTATGTCTTCAATGTGAATTGGCATACTGTCGCTTTATAAATTTTGAAATCCTACGCCGCATCTGCATCTAGCCACACTGGACCACCCAATTTCGGTTCATCCATTTTGATATCCTATGCCACGTCTGCATCTAGCCACACTGGACCACCCAAGTTCGGAAAGTATTCCACCATTTAACATCCGAGCCGTCACCAAAACCCACAAAATTATGAGGAAACCAAACTTGATTAAATACTTAGATGCATTCAACTTCCTTAATACTCAGAAAACATGTATTGATCATACTTTCTGTACGAGTACAAAAAGATGAACAATTCAAATTGAGACAGAAATCTGATCCTATCGCATCAGGCATGGCTCTACCACAAAACTTCCCCTATAATGGTCTCCAGAAATTGATGCTAGTAATCATTTGAACCCTGGGACTGCCAAAACTTCCTAACAAATTTTGGAAAAGGAAAATTCGAAAATAATAACCTTATGCAACCCATGAAAGTCAAAAATACCAAATAAAAAACCTTCTGAATAAGAAGTTTCTCGGTATATACTATACACTTTGCACGAAGAGGGTTGGAACTAAAAAAAATCTAGGTTTAGGGCCAAATGACCATAAGGGGTATCTTGTTTTGATCAATAAAGCAATATAATAAAATCATGACCAGATGATTAAAGGTAAAACTAGGTGGACTTTCATTGACAGATATAGAGAAATGATTCCGAAATGAAATGTTGATATCTTTTTATTGATAAAATAGTTGACAGAGATGGAAATAAATTACATTTAGGTTGCTTTGATTGCCTTCTGGGTGCCGCTGAATCCCCTCCTCCGTTCGCTCCAGATGTGGTCGCCCCATTTGAATTCATCGATCTGCCAATTCTTTAGCAAATTTCTTCAAATTTCGCTGATTTTTCGGATAGGCTATGTCTCTAATTGATAATTTGGATGGGTTATGTCTCTGATTGAGAGGATCACAGGTTATCAGAAGAAGTAGAACACAGTGGCTGCATAAAACCCAGATCTATATAAGTACCAATGAATGTACAGAAGGAGGAATTTCAACACGATACAACGGTGCTAGAAGGTCAAATGAGAACTGAAATAAACGCGTAATGGCGTTGTGAAATGACGTGAAA
Source organism: Picea engelmannii (assembly GCA_009831015.1). Taxonomy (NCBI): domain Eukaryota; kingdom Viridiplantae; phylum Streptophyta; class Pinopsida; order Pinales; family Pinaceae; genus Picea; species Picea engelmannii. The sequence goes on from ML793033.1 coordinate 215,320, forward strand.
TTAAATTGAAATGAAATAAATGGGACCTTCGAATCAGATGCCTTTTTTGACTTCAGAATTTCCTTAGGACGGCCAGACTTTGTTGGATCTTTGGACGAAGGAACTGGATAAGCAGAAACTTGAGTTGACTGGATGCTCTCGCTTTTGGGGAATAGAGCTTTGTTTTTGACAGATATCAGGGGCATTTTACAATTTAAGTGGAAGAGCTATCACTGCTTTAATTATACTATTATATTATATATATATTCAACTTAAATTTAGCACCATGGGATATCACAATTGGTGAGATGTGTTTTTTTAAAAGTTACAAATGTATACCATAAATGTGGAGTTTTTTTAAAAGTTACAAGTGTATACTATAATTCGTATGTCACTAAGGTGTTTAAGTAAAGAGTAGTGCATTGTCATCATAAATGTGGAGTTTTTTTCAAAGTTAAAAGTGTATACCATAATTTATAGGTTAATAAGGTGTTGTTTAAGTAAAGAGTGGTGCATTGAGATATAAAAGTGTGGTTTAGTAACAATTTAAAATAGTGAGTTTCATAATGATTCATATTTTGGTGAGCATATTTCTGCGTGCATGGGGTTTGTGGGTTTTGTTGGATGTGGTTATTAAATATTGTTAACGTATTTATTAAACAGATTATTTTGTGAGGGTAGGTTGAGTGAAGAAGAGTTTCAATTAAATCAATTTACATCAAGCACCGAGATGGATCAAATCTTTCAAGGTGCAAACTTTTGTTAAAGTGCAAAACTTTAGGCAATCATGCTTCAACTAGAGGGATTTGATCCCTCTTAACACTTGATATATCTAGAGCTAAGAAGGATCTAGCTTGGTTCCAATTAAGCGCAACCACACCAAACATTTTAAATGATCATCATTAAGTATATGTATATGTTTTAGATAAATTTGACATTTTAAAATTTATCAAGTATCGTTTATAATCTAGAGAGTGCTATCAAGAATGTCACTTTAAAAGTTATGTGAGGATTAAGGTGAATAGTAACAAAGTAACAATGTTCAATAATAAAGAAGGTGAATAATAATGTCAATTGGGTTTAGCTCGAGTGGTTGGGAGGAATTTGTTATCCTCCCCATCTGAGTTCAATTCTCGCAATTGACATGTTAAGTTCATAACGAGCATATTATTGTAATGGCTTCAAGCCCTCTTATTGACTAGCCTTGTGCCCTAAAGATTCTAGGGTTTACACTGAATACCATCTGTAATATACCAGATATAAAAAGTATGCAGAACAGAAATAAAATGTTAGAAATGGCAGAATAACAGCGATATAACCAAAACAATCACCACAATAACAATGAAATGATATAAGAATAACAACAGAAATAGCACTTTGATTCTAAGAGCAATGTTCATGGGCCTCTTCGAGGGGGCAACCTCTAGTCGAGCAGAGCTCTACTACAATAATATCCAAGCTAGGGTTCTCATACCCTCGACTCCTATTTATACGAAATATGACTATCAAAAGACGCATATAGAGGAAGATCCTTCTAGAAGTGGAAGCTTCTATTAGGTCTTCTTACATTCGACTTATTCTATTTTATTGCAAGGCCTTATTAATATTGACCTTTATTACATCCAAATATATTGTTCTACCTATGTGCGGGTTAGGACCCTAACATGTCCTCCCCCTTAAAAACAGCCTTGTCCTCAAGGCTTGAGATGTGGAAATTGTTGCAGAATGGTAGCTGGTTCCCAAGTGGCATCTGGTGGAGTTGTATCTTTCCACTCGACTAACACTTCCTTGATGGTTCTCAGACGCAGGTGACGCTCACGCTAGTTCAAAACTGCTTGTGGTTGTAGCCAAATGGATCCTTCTTCGTCTAACTCGGGAAGGTTGGTTTGAATTTGGCACTTAATTCCAATCACCTTCTTTAAGCATGAAACATGAAAAACAGGATGTAGCTTAGAATGATCGGGCAAAGCTAACTGATAGGCCACCTGTCCCATATGCTTGAGAACGATATAAGGACCATAAAACTTGGGCTCTAGCTTCTGACAATGCTCGACCTTGAGGGAATTTTGCTTGTAAGGTTGCAGTCGAAGAAACACCTGATCCCCTTCTGCAAATTGACGTTCAGAGCAACCTTGATATGCTTGTTGCTTCATGCGATTTTGTGCCATGACCAAATTCTCTTTGAGGGTATGGAGATTAGCCTCTCGAACTGTAAGTGTTTGGTCAACCGCCTGGACCTTCAAGACACCCAGTAAGTATGAGAGAACTAAATGTGGCTTTTGTCCATATACCGCTTCAAAAGGAGTCATGCGTGTAGTTGTATGGTATGAAGTGTTGTACCACCATTCAATTAGGGGTAACTATTGAGCCCATTGATTTTCTTTTTCGAGGCAAAACACCTCAAATATGTTTCGAAACACTTGTTGACAACTTCCATTTGACCATCAGTTTGTGAATGATAAGTTGTGCTGAGATGCAATTGGGTGCCTTGTAGCTTGAATAGTTCTTGCCAGAAATTGTTGGTGAAAGTTGGGTCACCATCAGAAACAATAGAATGCGGCATGCCATGAAGCTTGAAGACTTGATCCATGAAAAGTTGAGCCACCGTGGATGTTATAAATGGGTGTTGAAGAGCACATAAATGAGCATACTTGGAAAGGCGATTAACAACCACCATGATGATTGATTTATTTCCCTATTTAGGTAAGCCTGTAATAAAATCCATAGAGATATCCCTCCACATTCACATTTCTCCCTTGTTGCGTTGACACACATCACATTCAGCGACAAAATTACAAATGTCTTGTTTCATACCATCCCAGAAAAAATAACGTTTGACCATGTCATAGGTTTTGGTAAACCCGGAGTTCCCAGTTGTGGGTGTAGCATGAAGCTCAGAAAGTACCATGGATTTAAGTTTTGATTGTTTACTTAAATACAAACGGCCTTTGTATCGAAGCTCATCATGGAGCCAAGATTACCCTGGGGAAGCTAAAGCATTGGACTGCAATTGTTGGATCAAATGCGAACTTTTGGGATCGTGTAGCCATTCCTGGCGAACGGCTTGGAGCCAATCTGGTACAATGAAGGAAAGAGAAAAAAGGGATCCGTCATCTTCATATTTTTGGGAAAGTGCATCCGCAACCACAGTGTCTTTGCCTTTCTTGTAAATGATCTCATAATCATATCCAAAGAGCTTAGTCACCCATTTTTGTTGCTCCGGGGAGGAAATGCGTTGTTCCAGAAAATACTTGAGGCTTTGATGGTCAATCTTAATTTGGAAGCATTTCCCCAATAGATAAGGGCGCCACAGATCAATGGCATGCAAAATAGCCAACATTTCCTTTTCATAGATTGATTTGCCCAGATTTCTTTCAGACAGTTGCTTGCTGGTAAAGGCTAATGATCGACCCTCTTGCATAAGGACAACACCAATTCCTTTCCCTGAAGCATCATGTTCCAAGACAAAGGTCTTTGTGAAATCAGGAAGGGCCAAGATTGGCGTGGTGCACATGGCCATCTTCAAGGTTTGAAAAGCTTGAGTAGCTGTTGGAGTCCAAGTGAAAGAGTTCTTTTTTAGGAGTACAGTGAGAGGTGTTGCAATCTTTCCATAATTCTTAACAAACTTGCGATAATAACCTGTTAAGCCCAGAAATACACACAAGCTTTTGAGAGTCTTTGGGTGAGGCCAGTCTTACATAGCTTCAATTTTTTTAGGATCCACCCTGACGTTGTCCTTGCCAACCAGATGACCCAAGTACTCGACTTCTGAGGCACCAAAAGCACATTTAGACTGTTTCAAGAAAAGTTGGTGCTGAGAGAGTAGATGGAGAACTCAATCCACATGAGCAATATGGTTTGTCCAGGTTTTTCTATAGATGAGGATATCATCAAAGAAAACTAAGACAAAATGACGGAGAAAAGGACGAAAGACATGATTCATGAGGCTTTGGAAGGTGGAGGGGGCATTACATAAGCCAAAGGGCATGACCAAAAACTCATAGTGGCCCTCATGAGTTCTAAAGGCAGTCTTGGGAATGTCTGTCTCTTTCATACGTATCTGGTGGTAGCCAGAATGAAGATCAAGTTTAGTAAAGAACTGGGCACCACTCAATTCATCCAAGAGGTCATCAATGACAGGAATGGGAAATTTGTCTTTAATGTTAAGTTTGTTGAGGGCACGAAAGTCAAGACACATTCGCCAAGAACCTTCTTTTTTCGGGACCATGACCACCGGAGAAGAGTAGGAGCTCGTACTAGGGTGGATAACGCCTGCATTAAGGAGTTCCTGGACCATTTTCTCAATTTCATTTTTTTGGGAAAAGGGGTGATGATACAGACAGATATTGGGAGGAAGGCTTCCTAGTACAAGGGGAATGGAATGATCGTGAACATCATGAGAAGGAGGGAGTCCCTGGGAAGTGGAAAAGACCACTTGATGTTTAGAAAGGATGGATTGGAGGTCTTGCGACACCGATGGTGTCTCTGTTGCTTGTATGGCATGGAGTTGGGCAATAACACCAGAATGACCTTTTTTGAGCAGCTTTTCCATTCGATGGGAACTAATGATCTCAGGTGAACCGGTGGTAATGCCTTGGAACTTATATTGTTGGCCCTTCTGGTCAAATTGCATGGTTAATTCCTTAAAATCCATGAGAATGGGACCCAAAGTCCTTAGCCAGTTTGCACCCAACATAATGTCACAACCGCCCATGTCCGCAAACATATGAGATTTCAGGTGGTAGTCACCAATTTGGAGACGCACATTTTCCCAACGCCCTCCACATTTCATGGAGCCACCATTGGCAATCGTGATTTGGAAATTATTGACTGCATGGATGTAGCAATGAGTTTCTTGGGCAATGCGGCGATGAATAAAATTATGGTGCTTCCACTATCAACCAGAATGATGACCTTCATATGCTTTATGTAACCGATTAGCTTCAGGGTTTGGGGAGCAAAGAAGCTAGTGAGATCATTTAGGGAAATGATCGGTTCTACTTCGGGAGGGTCTGAGGGAGGGGTGATGTCAGTGGTTTCAGGTGACTCAAACACACGGGGAGTTTCAACCTCCTCTTCCGAAATATCCTTCGAGATGGCCATAAAAAGATTTTGTTCCTTACACTTGTGGCTCGAGAAATATTTGTCATCATTATTATAACAAAGGCCTTTGAGTTGGCGTTCAACCATGTCATCCCTGGTCAATTTTTGGATCTTTAGTGGAGCGGAGGGAGCAGTGGGATTTATTGGTTTAGTGCGAGGGATAAAGGAGGGTTTTCGATTTTGAGAAGATACAACCTGTTGTGCTTCTTTAGCTCTTTTAGTAGCTTCCACCCAACTCTAAGGTCGAGCCATGAGGACATGGGCCCGAATCTCATCCTTGAGGCCACTGATAAAACACTCTCGGAAAAAGGCATCAGACATGCCCTCTGTCCGAAAAGCCAGGCGCTCAAAAGCAACTATAAAGTCTTCCATTGTTCCTGATTGTTTCAACTTTGTCAAACAACCCAAATGGTTGGTGTCAGTGTCAAAGCGTTCATAAAGCTCTGCCACAAAGTGTGTCCAAGCAATATACCCTTGATGGGAAGTTTTTCTCCATTGCCACCATTGCCAACGTTCTTGATCTAGATGGAGAACACCATACCAGAGTTTGGCCAAGTCATCTGTAATGTCGTATAAAGAGAAATAATGTTCCATTTGGGTTACCCAACCAGTGGGATCCGAGACATCAAATTTGGTCACATCCACCTGCGGAAGGCGTAGGTCACGTTGAAAGTGATAGTGTTGAAAGTTATGAGAATGAGAGGAATTTTCAGCTTCAGTATGTGGAGGTGGGTCAGATAAAGGGTTATCTGTAGGGATATGCAACTTGGTGTAGAGCGTCGAAAAGACAGATTCAAGCTGGGTGGTCAGGTCTTGTTTGATTTCCTCCATTGAGGATTGCATGGTTGTATTGATGGCAACAACATTGGCACTGAGTTGTTTCACTTCTTGTTGGGTCTCAGTGAGATTAGATTGCAAGGTAGTGAAGCGAGCTTCCAAGTCTTGGCTACGGGTATGGGCCATGATGACGAGGGAACTGAAATGGGGCGGGTGGGGTAAAAAAGTTTGCCGAAAATGATATGTATGAATGTGATGAGGGCGAAGGGATGAATCCAATGGAATAGGTCTCAAATAATGGTGAAAAAATTTCCAGTTTTTTTTTTTTTTACACCCGCGGAGTTATACTCTTGTCTGAAGAATACTGCAGTGATGAAATGCCCAAATTCTTAACCAGGAAAAAATGTGTAGTGATTTGGCAACCCGAACACAGTTGCACAACAATAGATCTTATCTGTTTTAATTTGTTTATGTTTCTGTCCCCCAGGGTAAGGTATTCAAGGGTTCTACAGACAAGGGTTTTCCCTGTGCTATAGCTCTTTAATATACATGCGGGGTCCAATAATAGTACTCGGCCCAATATCTCAGGGCACTAACTAAGGAGGCTAGACCGTGCCCTTAGCCGTACTACCCGACTACCCATGTACTAGAGAGTATCTTCCCAAGTTATGTTTTTGGTGGCACTATAGCAGTCAAGTGGTCGATTAGTTTATCTAAAGAGGGCTTCAGGAAATCTAGGTTGATCCGTACACAAGTGTTGTCTAATGCGCTACCACTCGAAGGGGTACCAACAGGGGTTACAAGGGTGGCCAACAGATGTGCGCTTAAGTACCACTTGTATTT
>ML793033.1:226044-253941 GCA_009831015.1 Picea engelmannii
AACCCTTTTGCTTGAGATTTATCAATTGGCTAAAGAAGGTATTGTTCCTTGTATCCTCATAGTGTGCTATCATTTCTTCTGTGAAAATTGTCCAAGTGACGAGTGATTTACGAGAACAAAGCCATCTATACCATATTCATAATAAGGAATACTATCAGCTCCTGATAAAAAAAACATCATGCTTCTCTCCATATTTCTTTCTATAGGTGGAAGAAGTTAGCCTCTGAGATTAATTGTACCAGTGAAACAGGTGCAAAAAGAGTAAAACTAATGATTTTAGGAAGCCATAACTTTTAGCTCAGAAATCAAATTGAATCATGAGTACAATCATTGGAAAGGTAATCTGGAGGACAACATGACATACGGATTCAATTTTTTAAGGAAACATCTAGTTGTCTTATAAAGATACAGGGAAAAGAGCAAGTGGACTTTGTGAACCATGCAATTGCTCAAATATGAAAGTTTTCCAAACAATGTCAATTTTGGAAAAATATCTCAAAATGAGTATCTGCACTTTTCCTGACCCAACACTGACATGCCAAAGGTGAGTGTTGGGTCAGGAAGAGTTCAGATACTTGGGATAGTTCCTATGCAAAGGTATGGATGAACATTTGGAAGTGCAACAACCTGGTAATGGAAAGGGGTTGAGTTTTAGTAATAAGGTATCTTTGATGAGTAGGGGAACACTCAAGCAGAGACGGTTGTATCAAGGTATTATTAACAAGAGTATCAGATGAAATAAATGAAGATCTTGTGTGTTTGTTGTAGATTATAATTCCAGGGTCTAATGCACATGGATGTAGGGTAAATATTATAGAGTTGGTTGAGACAATAAAGAGATGTAGAGGGAAGTGCAGAGCTACATAGCAAGAAATGAAAGGTTGATAAGGGCTTCGGAAGAGAAGATCCAAAATTAACATCTGGCTGATACAAAGTCTGAATGACTTGCAAGGACAAATTGACAAGGATTCTCACATAGGACATGAAGTTAGCATGTGAAGAATGTCATTAATAGGCACAATAAGGCAAGGTAAGCCTCCATAGCCTTGAAGGTAGAAATGTAGTGATGGTTGCAAAGCTTGTTGCAAAAGAGAACAAGGATCTCATGAGGTGGTGTGTGACTCATGGCATGGGTGAGTCATCTCTATGTGCAAGCATAGAAATGTGTAGAAAATAGTTGAATCAACAAATATTTCTAAAAGTATTCATAGCAAGAAATCCATTTATTCTATCAGAGTGCGTAGTGGAAGTAGGATACATGTGAAAGGAAATCAAGGGATGAAATAATGAAGGTCCATACACTTTTGAGTGCTAATGGATAAACGCAACATTCCATTGGGAGTATATTGGTCTTAAGTGGACACAATAGGGCTTCAAAATTAATCACTCATTGAAGTGAAGAAAAGTGTCCAAAATTTGAGCAGAGCCATTGGACAACTAGAGGTAATGGCAAGGGATGTCATAATGATAATGGTTAAGATGTTTCAAGGACATTGCAATATCAAGGTGATGGAATGATATAAAGTATATCATTCCAATGCGTTGGAAGGTTCCAACAAGGTAAGGTTGGAACATGATTGTTTAAAGTAGAGGCATCTGTCAATAGGACATATTGGTTGGAATTGCAAGATGGCTAAGTGGGAATTGATTGGAAGATGTTCATATCATGGAACAACAATGCATAGATTAGCATAATGATAATGCATAGGGCCCCGAGGATCTAGAGGGATTCAAGGACGATTACATGGAGCACAAGAACCTGGAATAGATATGCACTGGAGAGCATGCTAAGAGTGATGTAGAATGCATATATTGAAGCTACAATGCATGTGCATTATTAGGAATGTTGACGGTGGATGCTTGGTGCATTTAGAAGTGCATTGGTGCATATGGGAATGCTTGGGCATACATATTGCATGCTTGTAGACTAAGAGTAGTCTATTGTTTATATTTGCAATATTGATGTTACGATAATTGAATATTACTAATGATGGATTATGTATCCAGGAAAATTGTTTATAGTATGGTTGAAGATGTTGATGGTGTTGTTGCTACATATGACAACCATATGTATGAAGACAAATGAGGATGGAAAGAATGTTGATCAAGAAGTTGGTGAAGGGAGCCTGGGAGCTTCTACGGAATACCAGTTGATTAGGTAGTGTCAAGTAATTTGCTAACAATTATGCAGGTATGCATTTGATTGCTTATGATGCATAAATATTGAAGGGAATTGAGGTAAGAGTTCCCTTAGTTAAATTTCAATATTTGAATTGTTGTACAAGGATTGTTTAATGATTGAATGTAATTATATGAAACTCAATTTCATATTATGTTATATCAGTTATGAGATCGTAACCAAGTCAAGTAAGGAAACACACTCTTGCTATAGAAACGGATGCTAATAGAGCTAGACATGTGCGAGACCATGATGTGGTTGGATATGGAAGGGCTACAACGTTATACATGTGCTTAATGGTCTTCCTACTTATAATCGATGTTTGTACTGTAACCTCTTTGTCGATATCGAAGAGCATTAAAGGATCATATTCCTAGTGTTTTGTATGGGTCGAAGAGGAAGGTATCCAAATGATCAAACAAGTAATCAGGAAGAGTTTGGATTATATGTTAAGGTGTTGGCTAGGCCTTCCAACTCACCATGGTCGAATAAATGCCATAGATATGTGGCATTCTAGAGTCAATGTAGGGGTGCATTAAGTAGATGTGGCTATGGGTATTGGCACATTGGTTTATTGGTAATGTTAATGGCATTATGTAATGTTGAGCATGTTGATAATGCAAAATGAATGATAGTTTCATTCCATTTAATATGAATAATAGTTGGAAGTGATATACTTATCGATGAGATACAATTCTGAGATCATTTCGTGAGTTGTTGCAATAAAAATACAATGTGCATAAATATTGACAATTTTTTTGGATGAATGAAAGTTGAGAAAGATTGTAGGTAGAATGGTCTCAAGTATGGCAATGGTGTAAGCCACGAGGGATACCAAATGTTTTCGTAAGAGCCAAACAACTATGAGAAGGAATATCATACTTGGGAAATTTGATTTCCTATATAAAACATACCTGGAAATTAATAAGTGGAATTGTTGTGATGATATCTCATGATGACTATATGTGCATGATACAAATGAGATAATGGCTATTGAAGCTGGAAAGATAAGGAAGAAGGGTATTGTTGTGACATTGGGACCTTATGATTGCCACAGGTTACAGATTGTCAGTGGAAGTCTGGTAGTAAGTTGATGCTCTCCTTGCATGAGAACACCTTGCCAAATAATGGATCGTGTGAGGGATTGTGTAGCAGTGAAGGGGATGCATGAGCATGGAGGGTGAGTATAGCAAGGAAGAGGCAACTTAATAATTCATATGGCATAGTGGCTAGAATCATGAGGGCGTGTCTGAAAAGACAGTGAGTTGAATTCTTTCCCGTGATAGCTTTGTAAAACATATAATAACCACACATATAAGTATTGGTTTATGATTACAAATTTATTTTTGAATAAATGTTACATTGAGGAGTTGAGGACTCTTGTGGAAAAGATAAGTGTTATATCATAATGGCTATAACATGTATATTTCTTGATGGCTTCTATAAGGACAACTAAAGAACAAAGACATGATTGAGTACTTGGAAAGAAGAACACCTGAAAGAAATAGAGCTCAAGGACAAAGGCATGGAACTAGTAAAGTCCAATGGACTTGTTGCGACTCGAAAGAAGTAAAATGGAGCTGAAGGATGCAATGTGGGAGGCACATCTACAACTATTTGAAAGTTTGGAGATTCCATTATCATAGCTGGAGTTCCTAGAGCCACAACTTTGAGACTTCCTATTTGACCTTGTGTTGGAGCCCTGGAGGGAAGTGGTACAACCTAAGAGACTATGGTGTAGAGAAGGGGGTACACTTCCTTGGTTTGTGCGGGTTGAGGGGAATGAGATCATGTTGGTTGGAGTTGTTGTGGGAATCAAAAAATTGTGAAAATTGTTGCAGTTGGAGTTCTTGGAGCTGCAACTCTAAGAATTCATGGTCGGTCTATTCTAGAGCCCTAGAGGGAAGTGGTATAGCCCGTGGGATTGTAGAGTAGAGAAGGGGGTACACTTCCTTGGGTTGTGCAGACTGCGTGGAATGAGAGATTGATGATTGGAATTGTTGCAATACTTATAAATTGTGAAATCATTATGTATGGTTTTAGGACGGAGTGCTTATGTATATATGACTTGGTTGGGGTGCCTATGTGTACATGTTTTGGGTTAGAATTCTTGTGTGATATTAGGCCAGAGAGCTTATACGTTGATTAAAGGACGGAGAGCCTATCATTGTAATATGTATGTAAACATGTATGGTGTTATGCACTGAGGATAGTGAAAAAATAAGGGGGAAGGGGTGTAACATCCCCAGTTGTAATCCCCGCAGATTATAATGCAATCGTGTGATGTGATTTTGGTTTGTAAGTTGATATGTTTTGGGCTAGAGAGTCTATATAGATTGATATGACCGAGGGGCGAGATATGTATTTTGTACACTGGAAGTAATTAATAAAAATAAATCATTGGCTGCAATATGAGAGGGACGATAATGTCAATTGGGTTTAGTCCGAGTGGTTTGTGCTGAGGCGTGTTTTCCCCCCACCCAGGTTCAATTCCCACAAGTGACATGTTTGGCTCTTAAATAAGCTCGCTATCAAAAAATCCTTGGCTTTCTACAAAATTTGGCTTACCATGGGTGCCATCCTTGAAATGAGAAGTACACAGTGGGTTTCCCCGAGAGTTGTTCCCTCGAAAAAAAATAAAATGAGAGGGACGGTAACTATGGGGGGCTATGGTTCCACAGAAGAGGGGGCTAAAGGAGGGTCCAAGGTGTTACCCATTTCTAATAATCCAAGCCATTTCATATTAATGTTTACCTCCTTTGAAATATCAAAATATCTATTGAATGAGGCAAGAGTGGTTGGTGGGAAAAGTTTTCTCGATAATTTATGACTCCATGGGTCGAGTATAACTACTTTTTGGGAAATGTGAGAGTCAAGCTTGCATGAGAAGTAAAGGAAATTTGAGTGTTTTTTTTGGGACAATTTTTACATGTTGATTTTGGGCAGTAAGAGGAGAGTTGGGTGATGGGAAAGAGCACCAACCATGCTAGTCATTGAAAGATAGCTTATTGGGCTAAGTTTGATGTTGAAAATGAGGTTGGGTGCCTATAACAAATTGGTGGAACTATGAGCTAAAGTTGAGAATGAGGTTGTGTGCATGTTATTGCATTTCTTATTGAGGAAATGGTTTAAGAGCCTTGAGAAGGCTACTGTGAGCACTCTAAAGGAACAACTGAGAATTCCTAGAGTCCCTTGTTGTGAGATTTCCTGGTCAACTGTGTGCACTAAAGCCCTAGAGGGAAGTGGGAAGGCCCAAGGGACTATGTGGCAGAGAAGGGGGGTTATTATTCCTTAGGTTGTGCGAGTTGAGGGGAAAGAGAGTCGATGGATTGGTGTTCTTGTTAGAGTAGAAACTTGGGAATTGGGTTGTTGAGTGTGTGGATGGTGGACAAGAGAGCCAAGCATCCTTGTGGACTCGTAGCCTCAACACAGGGGTGGCATGTTGTTGAGAGAAATGGAACAACAACGCCTATGGCTGGGATGACCATCCCCTTGTATGCAAAAAAATGGTTCTACTATTTAAAGATAAGTTTTTTGTTATATTTTATCATGTTTATTCTTCTGTGTAAATGAATATTTGAATGCTATTGTGTTTGCTTGAATGGATGTATTCATGTTTTTAAATATGTTGTTAGTTTCATAAGGAAAATTAAGGGCTTACTGCCCTTCGCTGGTTTTATTTTTTTAATTAGGGCATTTAAAACCGTTTTCAACACGTTGCGTTCTTTACACAATCTCTATTTCTTTCCAATATTAAAATTGTATCTCTCCAACCTCATATGTTCCTCATCATTCTATTTACATTATATTGCATGTATTTGTTTTAATGCAGTTTATATATCAATGCATTCTATATATCTTGATATTATAATGGTTTTAATGTGCAAATACTAATAAAGGAATCACACCCAAACAAACAAAGTGACAGACTTTAGCTTATCACTAGAATCTATTTCACAACATTATAATATGTATTTTGAAATTAGTTTGCACAATGTTATTGTTAAAGTCACTTCACTTGATAATTTGCATTATCTTGGTGTCAAAATCAATGCGTCGGATTAGTTTTCTTGGTATAAATCATTTTTCACCATATCATCACTGGAATCAATGCATCTTATTGTTTTGCATTATATCAATGTTGAAACCAGTGCAATGACTTGATTGTTCAAAATCAGTTTTCAATGCATCATCACTAAAATCAATTAACCCTGTTGTTTTGCATTATGTCATTGTTGAAATCAATGGAACTACTTGATTGATCTAAAACATTTTCACTATATCATCATTTAAATTAATGCACATTATTGCTTAGCATCATATCATTGTTGAAGTCAATGCAACTACTTGATCAATCATCCCTTCATTAATGACTTGTACATGGACAAATTTATTTTTTCCACCCCAAAGTACATTATTCCCATTTGACATGGCTCTCACTCGTCGAATCATTGGGCCTTGGAAGCTTTTCAAGAACTTCAAAGATCCTATCTAGAAACTTCATCCAGAGGCATTTAAACTCAAGTTAGAATTCATTCTTTCAATTGATTTACTAAAATAGTGCTTTAGTTCCCATATTGAAACAAAATCAAAGACGAAGGAAATCAATTAATGGTGAAATTGGTGAAGAAGAAATTGAACAACATATGGCAAAAACAATAATAATGAGTGTGTAGGTTTTCACAGTTAGTCATAATGTTGCTTGAGCTTTCTGGAGATAAACTATGTATAAAATATTGAAACGTTCAATGTTTCGAGTGGACACTCCACCTATTATTTCACCTTTATTTTTCCTTGATGATGGGTGGAATGTCCACTCAAAACGTTGAACGTTTCAATATTTTATACATAGTTTATCTCCAGAAAACTCAGACAACAACAATAATTATTCTGTATATGCAAGTCACTAGGGTTTTAAATTTGCATTAATAGAGGAAGAAAGGGGTTGAAGATGCAACTCCGCCTTAAGAACCACTGAAAGGCCTCAAAGATGTTGGTCAAGAACAAATCTTAATCTTAACACTATGGAAGGAGCTCCATCCTCTATGGTTTTATATATGCTTGTCAACATTTTTATTTTGGCCATTGGTTAAGTTCCTACATGTGACCACACTTATACTTTATATCACTTATTTCTTTGTAGTGTGAGTGTAGTATGATTTGGTGCATGCGTTTTCAATTTTATATGGAGACCGAGACCTATAAGTTTGAGCATGTGTGGTCTATGCACCATAAAATTGAAGGCAAGGATTTATAAATGATATAGTTGTGTCTTACATTTACCTAAATTTAGTATTGATATTAAAAAGAAAAAAAGAATATATGTACTTGCATATTTTATAAAAACACATTTGATGTATAATTTTTTATAACATAAATTTAACGTACGATTGTAGCACAATAAGTCAATGCATTTTATTTTATTTTATTTGTGGTGAGACAACATTGAATGGAACTTACAACTTCATTATAAAGTGTACACGAATCTTTCATTATAAAGTGTGTAAGAATCTTGACCTTTTGCATTATTTCAACTTACACATGTTGAATCGCAGCGCATCACTATGGAAGCAATGTCAAGGTTTGTAATTATCATTCATTTGAGTTGATTCCTAGAGAAACTTCAAAGTAAGTGCTAACTGAAGTGCCACTGTTTGTAATTGATAATAGTATGGCTATCCACGATATCAATGTTAGGTTGATAATTGGAAAGGATTTATACGTTGTCCTCAATGTTTTTTTCCATTTTATTTAACAATGCTCTTGGCTTATCTAACTGTATATGTGCTAATCTATTGTATGCTGAGCAATTTTTTTGATAATGGACCATTCCTTATTAATGGTTGTATGAAAGGAAAATACTCAAATTGAGAAGAGATGTCTGTGTGGTGGACAATGAAATATGTGGTTATTCAAGTGTAATGCAGTCGGTCGACATGTAATTTTGTTTAGTTATGATTTTTTGTTTTTCACATACATACATATGTTATATGACAACATGTCCTTGATACAACGTTGTAGAGTGTCTTTTGACACAAAAATTAATGATCCTCTTATTATGTAAGGCTATTTTTAATTTGTAATTATTAACTATGTAAAGTTGCACATTATTTTATAAATTTGTATATCATTGTAATACTCCTAACAATGTAACCTTAGTTTACTCACATGATCGCTTGTGTATCCATGTGACCACCAATTTTTAAGAGGATGTAGTTAGTGATTCCTTTTAAGCCCATGACCTTCGACGATGAAAGGAAAATCCTTAAAACATGGGACCTTTTTAATTTGAAGAGTAATAATGTGGTATAATATTTTAATATACGAGTGTGTATATAATTTTAATATAATTTAAGTGGGTTTAACTATTAAGAACATATGTTTCCCCTTTGTAGGTCATAAAGTTGAAATCAAAGGGGATAGGGTATGTACACTTCCATACACTAAGTAGTCAAATTATCACATCCCCCTGTGTTGCAAATAATAAGATCTCATACTTCCAATTTCATGTCCGATTAAATTGCAACCTTAAATAACACTCAAACATTGTTAGTATTTAATAATTCAAATCCAAAGAAAATGCTTCATAAGTATACTACCTTATTTTCTTAATCTATTCCAAAACCCAAAAAACATGAAACCAATTTTTTTTAACAAAAAACATGAAACCAATTGTTTTTGGATAACTTCTTTCTTGTTAGTCATAGTGTTTTCTAAGATGAGAAATCTTATATTAAAAACATCAACATCAATAAGTTAGTGGATTAGCTCAATTAATTTAAATGCATTGTAAGTGAAGTTTACTATAAATTTTTTAGTTTTAATCCAATTAAGATTTAGGTTAACGTAAAAAAATCAATATTAACATTAAAAATAATAACATTATAAAAATTTAAATAAATATACAATAAAATTTAAAATTTAGTTTTAAAAAATAATAATTATAATAATTTATAATTTTATTTAAGATTTATAAAAAGAAAATTGGTTAAAATAGTTATTTCTAATCATTCAAATATATTAAGCATTATATATTTTATAATAATAATAATAATAATATATTTTTAAGGTCTTACTCAAGTCAAACACCAAATTGGTGTAACCCCTTGTTTATGAGATAGGGGTCTTCTCAGTTCAAGGAATTGATTACTAAAATTTACAGAGGTATACATACCCTATCTCCTCTGAATTTGAAAGTATAACCTCCAAAAAAAGAAACACGTGTATTTAACTAATAAATTCACTCATGTTGCAAAATAATATTGTTGTTAATGACACAATCCACCATAAACCATATTTCCATTAGGGTGATTTCATCAACCTCATACAATATAAGATGAGTGCATCAAGCTCATACAATATATTAGTCAATATTATATTTCTGCTGATACTCAAGTCAACTTCATAACATTATGCCCAATATTGACAATGCTAGACATTCAATTCATCTTCATAACATTGTGTCCAATATCGATAGTGATTCTCAAACCAATCAATCAATGATACTTCACCTATCTATCAAGGTTGACATCAATGACAATCAAATTGTCAACAAAGTGGAGCATGAGAGGGGCTATGATTCCACAAGAGGGGAAGAGGAAAAGGGGGCCTATGGGAAAATGAATCATCTATTGCCAAGTGTTGGCCTTAAAACTCGGTTCTTTCTACCATGTTCCTTGTTTGACTTATCAACCAATAATTGAGTGCATGTAAGAGGTTAGTGGGGAAAGTCTTTTCACATAGTTACGGGGGCATGGGTTGAGTACAATCATTATGGGAATTGTAAGAGTCCTACATTTCCCTAATCAAAAGTAATGTTAGCCATCATGTCCATCAATCCTCTAATTTTTCCATTAACCTTATCATTGTGGAGGGAACTCTCACATATTCACTATGTAATTCATGTTGTGTTCTCCATTATCAACTTTTACTAATAAAAAAATTAACCAAATTCAACACTAGGAAGAGGAAGATTGTAGAGTTGGGATGGAATATAGTTGGTTATAGGTGAGTGTAGAGGTTGGGAAAGATAGGAATTCATCACCCACTACTATTTTTCTATTGTTTGGATGCTTGAGAGCCAATTATTGTTATTACAAGAAATTCTCATAAAACATACAAGAAATTGGGCTCTTTCTGTCCACATCGAGGAGCACTAGAGGGAAGAATATCTCTAAAGGACCATGGAGTGGATAAGGAGAAGATATCCATTGTGTTGTGTGGGATAGTGGAAGATATTTCCATGGTTATTGAAGGATGAATGAGATCCCTATAATGCTTTGTGGTGAGAAAATTTGCTAAGCATGAGAGTAGATGGGTTGGGTTGAGAGAGACATATAAGTTTGTTTCTTGGTTCCTTTTCTATGGTGGACTTATAACCTATCTTGGGGGTGGTATCTACATTATATGCCTATGGTTGGGTGGAAAAATTCTCTCACATAGCCAATTTCTTAGACTAACTTATGTTAAGAGATAAGCCTCCTTTCATCGTCTATGAATTTGCAAAATTATTCTTATCTTTGTTATATAAATCTATGTAATATGCATGTTGTGTGTGCATATTTTTGATTCTATTCAAGGGAATTTAGTTGTCATGAAATTCTAAGAACTCATGCTAGTTTTTTCTATTGAATTATTTTGAATTGCACTGTGCATGCATTTTATTTCCTTTTGGTCCTCTTGGGGAGGTTATCTTTGTCGGTATTATGGGTAAATCACCTTTGAAGGGTGGAATTTGAGATCCTTGTTCATGAATATCTATCCTATGGTTGGCAGTGATGGGAAAGGACACCACAAAATAGTATAAGAGCACATGTTACAATATTGGGTTGTATTGGGCCCAAAATATGATCTTTCAAATGGAAGTCATGGTTGCATGTTAACTGATTGATAAAAAGCCTCAATAAGAATTAGGGATAAATGCTAGAAATATCCTATGAGTAGGTTGTAAAAGTGGGCTCAATCTCAATTCAAGAGGTTCATGGTCGATTCTAGGCAGATCTAGATGAATTGGACATGTTTTCTTTCATGCATGCATGAATGAATTTACCCATAATATTTTATTAAATTTTTTTTGTTATTGTTGGAACCCTTGTAAATGGTGATAATTTATTTGGCTTAAGGAGAAGTCAATGGACACGCTTGATGGAGATCAATAATGGAGATAAATTTTGGCATTTTAAATGCTCACACTTTATCAAGGAATGATTTGTAGCAAATGACTAAGATTAGTTTGACCATTTTAATCAACAACTCAAATCCTCTCACGGGATTCAAGTTTAGTGGGGGTGCAAAGCCTTGGAAGAGTCATGAATGGCCTAGATTAATCAATAAAGTTATATCAATCATTGTAATTTCTTTGTGATGTTAGGGAAAAATTTGGTGGAAGGAGAAATGCATTGCCACATGTGACTAAGATTCAATCACATAAACAACATCAACAATCGACAAGCTATTGTAGAGAACCTAGAAGAGAGGAGGGTTGATGGGATAAGTTGTTGTGAATGGTCCAGATTGAGTCGACATATCTAGATCGATGATCTAGATCTCATTGTAGCAGATGTGAAAAAGGTTTGGAGGAGAGAAAGAGACTTGGTTCACTTCATGAAATGATTCATGAATGCAACATAAGTAAATCATGTATATCCATAATAAATAATAATTATTTATTATATAAATATATATATGAGATTGATTATTGAATAATTACAATGGAGATGTAGAGATACATGTAGTGGGTGACAATTCATGTCCTTGGCAAAGGGAATGATTAATATTTATTACACATTAATCATTACATTACATAATAATTTTCCTTTGAATACTATTACAAGATTGTTATTTATTTCATAATAACTAGATTATAACTCTAGTTGTAATATACCTTATGTTAGCACTGAAAGTCACACTTTGACTACTAAAGTGTAAGCTCAACACCCATTAGTTGGTTTTAAGGTAAGTTTTATGATAAGATGTCAAATGGATCAAAACTCAGCAAAACAATGTAAATCATAGAAAGTTCCAGATAAAATGCATCAACAAATGAGGTCTCGGCTAACTTGGATCATGGTTTAAAGAGAAAGATGTATAGATGGAATACTTTTGTGAGGAAAATGAAATATGTCTACCATTCACATAAGGAAATACTAACAAACATATGAAGAAAACATTTTGACATAAGAACTTCTTTTAATCAAAAGATAAACTCTGATAAAATTATAACAGAATCACAACAAAACCTTCATTATAGTATAGATACAATAGATCAATTGAATCATTCAAATGAAAATAGAATCAAAGTAAGACATAAATAAGACGACAGGAAAGGAGCTGATTTATATTAGTCAAAAAGTCTCAGGTTTGATACACAAAATCCAAAGATGGCTCTGTAACTTTTACAATCTCAAAAATATGAGTCTCATTACAATCCTTCGAACCTTCTCAATGATTTCCAATGCCTATCTTATTACCTAGGATGTCAATGACAACTTTAAAATTCGAATTCCCCCTCTTGCATAGGATTCCCATACCTGAAGATGGAGTAACTACAATTTTTCAACAAAAATAACAAACTGCTAAAAAATAGGCTAATGCTGGCAACTTCCTTAAAATCATTAATATGCTTGATGAAGTGTCCCTTGAGCGCATCTTCTTTTGTTAGGTGTCCCTCCAACTTTCAAGTGACCTTCCAAAAACTTTTCATATACTCATCTACCCATCTGGAAACCGCCGATTCCTTCAAAACCTCCATAACAAGATTTTGCAACATACTCTGTAGCGTTATTTTGTATTAGCCAGTTCACAACAGAGTTTACAGTGCCTGACTGCATTAGCCAGTTCACAACACCAGGCACTGCGAACTTTCCTGTATCTTCTTAACATATTTAGTAGGGCCCAAAACATTTCAAAAATTAGCTCCAGGGCTAAAAATGGTGTGAAAACTCATGATATGGTATATGAGTGGAAAACATAGTTCATAGACATCACTATTTTCAAAAATCAAAATGCATAAACAATAACTGTCTAAAACTGATACTGCTTCAAGGTATTTCATCTTTTTCATTTTCTAACTCTAGAGCTCCTTCTGGTTGCAACTTTGGCCAACACATCCAAATTTCTCTTGGCCAGTTCCTCTTTAAAGGGTTGCAGCTCCGACTTTATGTTTCTGATTTGAGCTTGGTAGGTTTTGTTTTGTCTATATAAGTTTTTGATCTACCTATGGAGGGGTCGAAACCTTTTAGCTATGAATTTGACCTTGCTAAAAGTTTCACGATACATGCCCATGAGTCCATTAATCTTCTTCTTTGCAACCAACTCATCCTTCTTCAATTCATCATTTTCAACCCTTGCCTCTTTGAGCTATCTGTTGAGCCTTTTAAAAGTATGATTGCTTTCCTTCTGAGGAGTGGTGGTGTCAATTATTTCAACAAGCTTCTCAACAACTATAGATTTACCTTTTCTTTGGGCTGAAGCTCTTATTGCATCCTTTTTCACATGGATCTCTTGTTTGGCTGCTGCTCTGGTAAGAGGCCTCCTAGCTTGGACCTTGTCAGATGCACTGGGTGAAGGAAAACCCAACTTCTTTCCTTTCAAACTTGTAGCTTTAGTTGAAGGAGCCTCTACTAGACTAGGAGTAGGCAAAGGTGAAACCTCTCTTTGTGGAGATTGAGAAGGTCCTCCTCCTTCTTCATGTTCCTTTGTTTCTTTATCATCTTTAACAGTCCTAATGCTCTTCCTTTTCTTGTTCATCCCTGGATGTGCAGTCATGTCAACCTGAAGAGAGATTTGTACCTTAGATTATTGATTTAGAGCAATATTTAGCTGAAAGTGTGAAGAAGTAATAAATTCCTCCCAGTCAATGTTTTTCCTTCTTAATTCCTCCATCACCAGCATCTTTATCAGTCCTGAATGAAAAAAATTTGTATCAATTGCCTTAGATTTAGCCTGGACCCTGTTAGACATTTTTCCAATACTTCTAAATAAGTAGAAAGGAAGATTCATAGAATCTTTCCCTGTGAAGTGTAGAAATAACCTTATATGATATTGATAGATCATGTTAAATCTCCCTTCACAGGTAAAGTATATTTGAATCACCTTTAACATTTTATCAAAACCCTCCAACATATGGTTTATGGGCACTCCTTTTGATAAATTGTCTTCTTGGTATTCTGGTTTGAGGAATTCTTTGGAGAAGGATGCATTTAAGGTCATGGCCTTGAACCATCTCTCCCCAGTATTAGGTATCTTAGTGGCTACTGATATGGTCATTTCAAATATGTCAAATTCCAGAATCCCAACCTTGGTCTTGGTTCCATCAAAGTTCAATGCGAATTCCCTAGCCACCTCTGGGTGCCCCCTCTGCATTTTATGCCAAAAATTAATGCAACCCACTCTTTGGAAGACCTCCCTAATTAGGGGTTCCTAAACAAACAATTGCATATCATAAGGCTTTGTCCTCACAATGCCCCCTCCTTTGTGAGACTTCTTTTGCTGATTATCCATTAATACTAGCTGGGAAAACTTTATCACAATACTTGAATGATTACCTACAGGTGAAATAGAGAAGCAGGGGAAATGACCACCGAAAAAATGAGAAAAATTCCAAACATACTTCTCACAATGACAATGCTTCTAAGTAGGACTCAAAGTGGCTACCAGTGGGGTTAAATTCATAATTCGGATCAACCGGGAGTGTGAACAATTGATGATTTTCCAAAAGATGTTTTTCTGCAGAGGGTGCTAGAATAGAGAGCTCACAACGCTGGTTGACTGCACAGAGTTCACAACGCTCAGGAAAAGGTTTTCAAAAATTTGTGTGGGATAAGCGATGTAGATGCAAAGGATTAATGGATAAGGTAGCTTAAACCTAGAGATGCTTATGGATTCAAGGGACAATATTTAGAGCGTGAGAAGGGATTTCTAGAGCTTTTTAATAGATTAATGAGACAGTTCACATCGCCAATCATAGTTCACATCGCCACAAAGAGAAACAACCACTCAACCCTTTCCATACCTTAAAGCAAGGTGGAAAATTTCATAGAGTACCTGGAGTTGAATGCTGATACCTTCAGATTTGCACAAGGATGCCTACAAGTGGTCTAACCACCAACTATCCTCTACAACCAGTTCACAATGGAGTTTGCAACGCCAATCACAGTTTGCAACGCCTGATCCAAAATTTGATTTTGAGTGCTTCAAGGAAATAGTTAGGATATCCATATTTATGATCCCTATAAGTCGTTAGAGATAAACCTTGAGACAATAAAAACCCTTGTCATGTCATAAAGTAAATGATTATTTTGAATGGTGGGGGTACTTTCAGTGCGCTGTGAACTCTCCTAGTGAGTTGGAAGCACTCAAACCACAAATCGATTTGACAACATGAACGGGTAAAGTAACAACTAGAGATACTTCACACAAGTTATGGAAGTGAAATGTTAAGGTGATGATGGTTATTATAAGGATGTGACTGCTGTGATTAGAAGGATGTGACCCAGGACACAACCACAAGATCCTAGACTAAGGATAAATTGACTTGGGTTTATAAAAACAATCTAAATATTGAAAAATGACTCTAGGAAGAAAACATAGAACTACAAAGAACTTATGACTCAAATAAAAGGACTAATGATTTTTTGATTCCCCCCACAACTCTATGTGATAACACCTTATGCATATTACAAGTCTCCCCCCCTTAAAAATGTTTTTTCCTCAAAGCATGGGCAAGGAAAACTGCTTCCAATAGAATGAACCATCTTCTTGTAACTTTCACCTATTTGATAAGGTTGAGGACATGAGGAAATATGATGTTTGAAGCCTCAAACAATATTGTCACATCGAAAAAGGATCAATCCATCCTAGGTGGATTCTTTTTGGAACTCTTTAATGATGAGATTTTGGATTCAATCTTCTTTGTTGTTGACTTTGAGTTGTATTGATCTTTGTATGCTTTGATATCTAAGTACAACATTGACTCTAGTTAGGCACCTTGGGATATTGGTATGTTGATTCTTCCATGTGATAACTTTTGTGATTTGGGTATGGACATGGTACTATGATAGGTTGATATTTCTTGATATTTTCATGATTTAGTTGTGTTGTCATGTTAATCTGTGATATTTTTGTATTCATTGGCGTGATAACATCTTTTCACTAACATACAACTTTATTAGTAGTAATCAATTGTAAACCAACAATCACTAAATCTATAGATGTTGTTTTACTGTCAAATTGTTTCTTGAACTCAATTTCTAGATTCTCTATAATTGATAAAACTTCATTAATGACGACATTGGGTTTTTCCATTTTGATCGGGTCGATGATAGCACCCTTATCCATGGTTTGTATTTTAAAATCAATAACCTTCCCTGATTCAACTAGGATAAGGTTTCATTGGTGTGACAACATCTTTTGATTGCCATATGGCTTCATCGATAGTGATCAATGGTATATCAGCCCTCACTAAATCTATAGATGTTGCTTTATCACTAAATTGTTTCTTGATCTCAATTTTTGGATTCTCTGTTATTGATAAAACTTTAGTAATGATAACATTAAGTTTTTCCACTTTGATTGGGTCGGTTATAGTACCCTTATCCATGGTTTGGATTTTAAACTCAATAACCTTCCTTGATTCAATTAGGATAAGGTTTCTTTGTCGATGAATTGGTTCTTGTTTTTTTGTTGTGTCTTCTTCTCATTTTTCAACTTATTAATTTCTACGAGTAGAGATTTATTATGATTTTTTAAATGGGAAATTTTGTCGTCATTGGTCTATAGTTTTTTACTAATATTTTCCGTCTCTATTTTGTGAGGATTTTTATACTGCTATTTTGTTGTTGCAACTCTTTTATTTGTTGTTAAAATTTGCAAACTTATGTATCTCGACACTCCAATTTCCTTTGGGTTTTCATAATTTCTTCATCTTTTGTTGATAACAATTTTGTTAAAATATCTACTCATCCCTTCTAAATTGTCATAATTTTGTTGTGGTGACTCCTCATTTATATAGTAAGATGAGGGAATTCCTGTGCATTACTCCACAATGGAATCTTGTAATGTTATCCTCCTCTTCTCATAGAAGAATGCCAAAATTTTCTTCTTTACATTTAGACTAAATGTGCCCAATGTTTCTAGCCAGTTAGAACCTAGAGATGTCAACATCATTTGTAAGCATACTTGTAACTTGGAATTGGGATATGAATTTATAATCATCAATCATTAAGCCCTTAATTTCAAATTGTTTTCATCAAAAGCGTCTTTTGTTCCGATTATACTTGTTTATGGAATTAGTAATTGATTCACCAAGTCAACGTCTCTTCGCTCGAAGAAATAGTTAAGCTAATATATTTTCCTTGGATAATCCCTTTAAATTTTAATAGAGTAGACAAAAATTTTGTACAAGTGCAAGGGAATCTTCCATGCTCTTCATTAAAATCCATTTTCCCCTTAATTCCCTTGGAAATTTAATACTATAGATATTTTAATCCTCATTTTTTGTAATTCCTTGAAAAACTACCTCTTAATAATAACTAAATTGAGGTATGAGGTATTGGTTGATGCAAAGAGGTATAAGCATTCTTGACTAACATGGTTAGAGTTCAAATCTAGTGAGTGATGCTTTTTTTACCTTAAATATTTCCTTTTTCCTTATACCAGGCAAGTCGATGATTTCAGTGAAACATTGCAAGTGATTTCTTCCCTAGTTTCGCTTGCCCCAATAGATTCAATGATGGTTCTATCAATTTGATGCCCAAGCAATCTTAACAATGTGGCATTTGGAATATATATATATATATATATATATATATATATATATATATATATATATATATATATATATATATATATATATATATAAACACACACACAACAAATATATATGAGCAACACAAGGTTTTTATGATTGTGGTGCTCTAGATCATGCATGTCAAATACCGGTTAGAGTGGTTGAAACCCTTGAGTATTTCAAATTCAATTCCCACAATGTGATCTCCCACATAAGGTTTTTATGATTGTGGTGCTCTAGATCATGCATGTCAAATACCGGTTAGAGTGGTTGAAACCCTTGAGTATTTCAAATTCAATTCCCACAATGTGATCTCCCACATAAGTTAATCTCCCTCTCCTCTCTTTTTTTTTTTGGTTTGTAAATCATTGGAAGTGATTCTTTTTCCAATAATTCCTTGAAGGGTGGGCCATTGGGTCGAAAGATTTTACTGCTACTAGCAAAATAATTTTTCATCATAGGTCAGTAGAACAACCACTCTAATACCAATTGAAGTGAATTTGATGGTTCACTTCATGAAATCATTCATGAATACAACATAAAAATCTCAATTGAAGTGAATTTGATGGTTCAATTCATGGAATCATTCACGAGTGTAACTTAAAGAAATATCATATATCCATATCAAATAATAATTATTTATTATACGAATATATATGAGATTTATGATTGAATAGTTATAATGGGCGTGTATATAAGTACACTTAGTGGGTGATAAGTCATGTACTTGGCAAAGAGCATGACTTCTAGTTATTACACATTAATGATTACATTGCATAATAATTGTCCTCTGACTATTATTACACAATTGCCATTTATTATATAATAATTAATACCTTATAATTGTAGTTGTAATATATCCTAGGTATATTATAGAGAGCAATATTGCCAATGACCTAGAATTAATCAATGAATGTTGGGAACAATCTAGATCTCATCATAGTATATGGGAAAAAGGTTTGGAAGAGAGAGAGAGAGAGAGAGAGAGAGAGAGAGAGAGAGAGAGAATGACCTAGATTTAATCAATAAATGCTACAAATGGACTAGTTTCAATCAACCATTGGGGGTTCCTTTTACCATGAACAATTGAGATCTCTCTTGCAAACTAAGAATGACAATTTAGGTTTGTGCCGACCCCTATGCAAATGGAACACATGAGTAGGTTACAGAGTGACATAGTAATAATACATATTGACACATATATTCTAGGTAGACACTGTACACTTTCCACATCATTGTAGGTCACATTGCATGCCATGTCAATAGAGAGAGGATTTAAAATGGAAAAGTGCTCGCCCATAGTCAGTTGGCTAGCTACAACTTGTAGACCTATAAGTGTTTTATACCCTGTGTATCTGACTAAAATGAATGGTTGTTTCCAGTGATTTCATTCATGAATGGATATGTCTATATCATGGATTGAATACTTGCATTATTTGCAAGTCTAACATGTTGGGTAAATATGAAATAATGCATGCTTGTACAATCAACAAAATTGTATAGTTTTGAGTTAGAACCTGTAAGGAAAATGAAGGAATGAAGGTTAAGTTTGAGTCAAAATAAAGCGTTGTAATCTCCTTTCAAATTGATAATAAATTAGCTCTGAAGAATGTGTGTTGAAGGCCAGAGAAGGGAAATAAACCCTATTTTCTTCCCTCTCCTCGACACAGAATGTTTGTAAAGAAATCGAATCCTCATTTGGGTATCTAAGTAGCAAGGTTATTGCTTGTTGGAAGATGGGTCAGTAGTTCGTGGAAATAGAGATAAGACCCCTACGAAAGACACTAGGAAATATGGTGAACTTGGTAGTCCAAAGCATGAACCTTAACCCGTTTAAATGCCCATGTGAACCATTGAGAAACGTGGTCGTTAGATCGACGGGGAGGTTGAACGACAACCATTCGATCATCGCAGTTGTTTTAGAACCTAAGGAGGAGCCTCGATTTATTGATCTATTGGATCCCCATGATAATGGAAGTTCTCGCATGGTAGGCCTTATTAAAACACCCGATACTCGATGGGGTAGGGTTCCAGCGATTGGTTCCACCCTCCCTTTCCCTTGTAAACGAGATTGAGGATGACTTCATTGTAATGTGTCATGCCAACATAGCATCCCCAGTGTCGCAGGGAGTGACACTTCTCAGTGTTTGATTGGTTGGTGAGTTGAGTATGGGCCCTATCAGGCCTAAGCCTTTGCATCAATGCCTTCAGATATCGGTCATTAGATCTATGGGCTGAGAGATATCAACCGTAGATCCCTTGTAATAAGCTCAGGAAGGGGGTAGAAGCCGTTATATCATCATATTAGACCTCCAGAGGGTCTCTAATGCTTGTTCCCCATAGTAATCCCGATATCCAATATGTGGTGGGGAAAGGTTCCCACGCGGGGTTCCAACCCTTTTGATGGCGAGATATGGAGAGATGACATCACGATGACGAGGAGTGTCTGCATGGCAGTTAATGTGTCTGAGTATGACACGTGTCGACAAAGGATATGTAAACGAATAAAATGTGGACTTGGTTGAATGTGAAGACCCTTTGGATAGCGCCATCGAATCCTAGTCATTCGATTAGGGTGCTGAGATATCCCAGCCGTTGATCTCTCGTAGAAGCTCAGAAGGTGATTTACGCCTTGCGGTACTGGAGTACTGGACCTTGGAAGAATGTCAAGTTTGTATTTACATTTGGGAAAGTATCGATATCCCAATGCATGGTGGGGCACAGTTTCGAGGAAAGGTTCCAACCTTCCCTCGTTAGTTTGTGCATGGAGGAAGACACATGCCAATGACGTTAGACGCTGTATTCAACCAATGAGACTTGCACATGTGTCAACACTTGAGTGGAGAACCTTATGCCCGGTGATGATGTGTATAGCCACGTTATTTCATGTGTTGTGCCGTGGGTGGTCCATGTGTCATGTGGGTATTTTTCCATGTGTCAAGGTGATTCATAGTTTTGAGGAAACAATTCATAATGTGATCCAGGTGGATATTGGTGGCCACCCACCTATTCCAACTGGCTCCTCTTGTCTGGTTTTAGTTCAACACGTTCTTTTGTACTTCTTTGTAATTGTGGGTTCTACACTTCTGGAGATGTATGAATCCCTACACACCTTCCAAGTGGATAATGGTGGCCTCTCACCTAATCCAACTGGCTTATTTTGTATGTTTTCATGTCAACATATCTTGCGGTACTTCTAGGGCCGTTTTGGAGCCCTAAACAATGTTTTGTTGGCTCACCATAGTAAAACTATAGATGGGGTCACAATTTGATATCATAATGTGTATTTTTCTGAAAGACCTTTCCAACGGGCTATCATGCACCTAAAACGAAGGTCATATGCAAAAGTTACGACCCCGGGAAGTTGAGGTACCAACTTACCCATAGGGGCCCACACGACTTTTGCGTTTCACCTCCTAGGGTTAGGTTTTTGGATGTCTAGGGTTTTGGCATTCATGAGTAATATCAAAAAGGCCTTTGGAGCCTCATTGAAATCATTCTGCTTAGACGGATGCCTGTAGCAGCCACATCTCTTCTTAGAGATAGCTACCACCATTCGAGCAAGTGTTTCAGTTTTGTAGTTTTACAATTTCAACCTATTTTATTTATTCAATAGAAGATATTTTTCACTGGATATCTGTGTTATTTTTCATATCTCTGTGTTTATTGTATTCATTCTGTTAATCAATTCGTTCCAGTCCTAAATATGGATCAGTGGTATTAGAGCGATCTGTTGTTCATTTATTTTTCTTCGTGCATGTCCCTGACAAGATCTGGGTATAAGAAGTTGGGACTCAAACCAATCGATCCATTGCAAGATCAATCACACCGATCTAGACAACAACCCATGGGGGATGAAAAGAAAGATGATGGAGTAGGAGATGCTATTAAAATGTTTCTCGAGGAAGCCCTCACGCGACAAAGGAACGAAATGATGGACAACTTTGTGCAGATCCTTCGACAACTGCTGACATGAGAAGCATCTTCATCAAGCGGCCATGCAACCCCCTTCAAGGTACATGTAAGTTTTGATATTCCATTATTTGAAGGATTGATAGATGCAGATGCTGTAGATAAATGGTTGAATCTACTCGAAGGATATTTTCGGTCCAAAATTTTTTCGATAGGGAAAATATTACTTTTGCACTCCTCAAGGTCGTCCCCCATGTTAAGGACTGGTGGGATACTTACTCTGAGCAAAGGGTCATAGAGGAATCTACAATATTTGTGGTGGCCCCTACATGGGATTCCTTCCAAGACACCATTAAAGAACAATACTACCCTGTTGGAAGCAACGAGGACCAATACACCAGATGGACCACCCTGCATTAATAAATGGACCAGACAGTACCATATTTCACCAATATTTTCCATATCTTATGCACCAAATTAGGTATCAAATACTCTGAGCAAAATCTAGTGCTCAAATACTGTAGATGTTTACATAGATACACTCAAATAGAAATGGAGTTTATGGACATCGCCTCATTGGGAACATATTATAGATACACTGTCAAGATAAGGCATAAATTTAAGAAGAAGAGGCAAGATTTGGATCTACAAACTCTTCACAGTCGAAACAGGTCAAAGGCGGCCCCAACCCACACAACATGGGACTGAGCCGAGATGGCCACTCTCAGGATAACCAGACCAAGACGCAACAAAATAAGGGAAATGAGAAGACAAAGAAGGATACAGGAAAATGGTGTGAGTACCATAAAATCCCTTGGCACAAAATTGAAGAATGCTGCTCAATAAAGTCACTCGTGTTCGAGCTAAAGGCTATCGAGTCAGAGGTTGAATCTGATTCCGAATCATATCCCGAAGGAGGGAAGCGGATTATCGATGTTGAACCCAGTTCCACTGTTGCTACCACCAAATTCCGACCAAGCGAACCAGAAGAATTAGAGGAAGGGGAACAACTCTTTCACTCACAGATGTGGGTAAAGGGTGCTTTGCTTCATTTCATTGTCGATAGAGACAATCAGAAGAACTTGATTTCAGCAGAGGTCGTCAAGCGGCTTGACCTGCCAATGACACCGTACCCACAACCCTACACCATCGACTGGATTCACCAAGGAAGAGGTCTCCTTGTCAGCCAACAATGTCGTCTTCCCTACGACATCAAGACTTTCAAAGATGAGGTATTGTGTGATATTGATCCCCTTGGAGTTTGTGATGTTCTTTTAGAACAACCATATTTGTGGAAGCGTCATGCTGTGTATGAGTCTATATCCCACATTGTTATTATTACTTTGGGTAGACAATTGTACAGGATACCAGAGGTAGTGCCACCTACCACTATTTCTTTAATCTTTGCTAAGCAATGCAGTAAGGTCATTTCACAGACCAGGAAGTTCATATTATTTGTAATCCGTGCTCACAGTAAGCACAAGGTCCATGCCACATCTGTGGCCTGTACAAATAGCCTCTCTTTGCAGCAGAAGCAAGTGGACGGGATCATGGAAGAATACAAAGACATCTTATCCTCACTCACCGGGGTACCGACGCACTGCCAAGTCAAGCATCCAATTGATCCGACCCTCGGTGCACCTATACCTAATGGACTAGTCTATCGTTGCTCATTGATGGAAAATGATAAAATCAGGCGTCAGATCGAGGAGCTTCTTCAAAAGGGGCACATTAGACCCAACTCCTCCCCTTGCGAAAGCCCGATTGTAATGGTGCAGAAGAAGGAAGGGACTTGGCGAACTGCATTGATTACAGAGCCTTAAACAAAATCATAGTCAAGAACCAGTACCCAATTCCCAGGATTGATGACCTTCTTGACCAACTCAAGGGGGAAAAGTTCTTTAGCAATATTGATCGAAAGTCTAGCTACCGCTAGGTTCCCATCGAACCAACCGATGTATGGAAGACAACCTTCAAATCTAAAGAAGGTCTCTTTGAATGGCTGGTCATGCCCTTTGGATTAACAAATGCACCAACCACTTTCATGAGGTTGATGGATGATGTATTGAGACCCTTCACCAAATATTTTGTGGTGGCATATTTGTATGACATCCTCATATTCAACAGAACTTGGGAGGAGCACATGCAACATATTCAACAGGTTTTGAACACTCTGTGCTAGCAAAAGCTATATTCCAACTTGGAAAAGTGCTCTTTTGGCATGAACATGGTCCAATACTTGGGATACATTGTTGATGAGCATGGGGTACATGTTGATCCAACTAAGATCCAAGTCATTCGTGATTGGCCAGCCCCGACCACACTAACCGAGCTTCGAAGATTCTTGGGACTGGCCAACTTCTACCGATGGTTAATGTTGGGATTCTCCCATATTGCATGGGCCCTCAAACAAGTGGACAAGGGCAGTGAAAGGGAAAAGTTCGTGTGGGGTAAGGAACAACAATGGGCATTCGATGATCTGAAGCATTTCTTGTGCTCAACTCCAGTACTCTCCTTGATCGATCTGCATAAACCATCCGAGATTGCGACTGATGCATCTGACTATGTTGTAGGTGCAGTTCTCACTCAACACAGTCATCCAATGGCATACCATAGTGAGACACTCTCAGATACTATCCAGAAATACCACACCTATGACAAAGAAATGTATTCCATTGTATAAGCCCATTGCCAATGGAAACATTATATTCTGGGAAAGGAGATGACATCCACACTGATCACAAGTGTTTGTAGTTCATACAGACACAATGAAAATTGCAAAACGACCTCCATCAGAAGTAGTCCACCTACCTGCAACAGTTCCATCTCAACATCAAGTATTCGACAGGGATATCAAAACGTGTCACTGACTGCCTTAATCGACCTCCTGTGGCTTCACTCACCAATGTGCTCCAATCCTATGGACATGAGGCATCGAAGTGGCCCCAACTAGTACGATACAGACTTTGCCACCACCTATAAACTCTTGGGTATAGGGACAACTGTCACCTATTTTCACATTCAGGATGAAATATTATGCCATTTGGGCCACTTATGTGTTCCTACAAGCGAGCGTGCAAAGCTGATTTGGGAAGCCCACTATAGTCAGATGGCAGGAAATTTTGGCGTGGAGAAAACTATGGTCGTTCTTTAGAAACATTTTTATTGGCCAAAACTTCGACAAGATGTTAGCAAGTATATCATATATTGCACTGCATGTGCCATTGACAAGCCAACCATAAAGAAGCAATGCTCATACACCCCTTTTCCTACTCCCGAGAAGCCTTGGGAATCAATCACAATGGATTACATTTTTGGCCTTCCATCCACCAAGCAAGGAAATGACCATGTATTTGTGGTCGTTGATCAGTTTTCAAAGATGGCCATCCTCACAACCCGCAAGAAGAATATCACAATGACAGGTACTGCCAAGCTCTTCTTCGAACAAGTGTGGGTCCATTTTGGGATACCAAAGACCATCATCTTCAACTAGGACAACCAATTGGTCAACACATTTTGGTTGAGTATCTGGTCACTGTTGGAAACCAAGATCACTAAATCCACTGCTTTCCACCCCCAAACAGATGGCCAAACGAAGGTCGTCAATCAGATGATTGTGTAGATCCTGCGCATGTACAACTCTAAGCATCCACGTACATGGGATGAGAGTCTCCCCTATGTTCAACACAGTTACAACATGGCTCTCCATAGCTCCACCGACCATATCCCATTTCAGGTGGGGATGGTATTCCAGCCTTTGGGTCCCATTGATGTTGCACTACCTCTTGCCACCACACAGACAAACGCTTCCCATGTTCAGTGTGAGACTGACAAATCCACTAGATTAATTGAGCGGATACAACACATTCACCAACAGGTCCATGAGATTTTGTATAAATCTAATGCTAAGTACAAGAAGTGCCATGATCAACATAGGGTACCCCACCAGTTTCAAGTTGGAGACAAGGTCTAGTTACATTTGCAGAAGGAACGTTTCACAGTGCCCCATCGGAAGCTCCGCCCACTTTTCTATGGGCCCTACACTATCACCAAGGTTGTGGGTAGCAATGCTTTTGAGCTCAAAACGCCACCCTTCCTTGGCCTGCACCCAGTGTTCAATTTGGACCTCCTTTGGCCATATTTCCCACCATTATTGGACACCTTAGAGATAACAAAACAACTGACACCAACAGAGCTCAATCCTAACTGCATGGAACAAGCATCCACTAATCCAATAGTGGACACATAGGTCAAGGGAAATCACCAACCAAGGATCTAGCTTTATCGGGTTGTCAAGGCAGGGTGGTTCCTACACGAAGGCAAGTGGCTCACCTAGGGCCAAATCCAACAAACGTTTCCTCACTTAATGGGGGAACTCAATGCAATGGATACCATTGCTTCCTAATGGGGGAGGATTTATCCAGGTGGATATTGGTGGCCACCCACCTATTCCAACTGGCTCCTCTTATCTGTTTTTAGCTCAGCATGTTCTTCTATACTTATTTGTAATTGTGGGTTCTACACTTCTGGAGCTGTCTGAATCCCTACACACCTTCCAGGTGGATACTGGTAGCCTCTCACCTAATCCAACTAGCTTATTTTGTATGTTTTCATGTCAGCACATCTTGTTGTACATCTAGAGCTGTTTTGGAGCCCTAAACAATGTTTTTTTGGCTCACCACAGTCAAATTGTAGACGAAGTTACATTTTGATGGTGTAATGTGTAGTTCTCTAAAATACCTTTACAATAGGCTATCACACGCCTAAAACGGAGGTCGTATGCAAAAGTTACGACCCCGGGAAGTTGAGGTACCAACTTACCCATAGGGGCCCACATAACTTTTGGCATTTCACCTCCTAGGGTTATGTTTTTGGATGCCTAGGGTTTTGGCATTCATGAGTAATATCAAAAAGGCCTCTGGAGACTCATTGTAATCATTCTGTTCAGACGGATGCACATAGCAACCACATCTCTTCTCAGAGATAACTACCACCATTCAACCAAGTGTTTCAGTTCTGCAGTTTTGTAGTTTCAACCTATTTCATTTATTCAATAGAAGATATTGTTCACTGGATATCTGTGTTATTCTTCAAATCTCTGTGTTTGTTGTATTCAATCTGTTAATCAGTTCGTTCCGTTCCTAAATCCAGATCAGTGGTATCAAAGCAGCCCGCTCTTCGTTTATTTTTCTTCGTGCATGTCCCTGACAAGATTTGGGTACAAGAAGTTATGACTCGAACCAATCGATTTGTTGCAATATCGACTGCACCGAGCCTGACAACAACCCATGGGGGACAAAAAGAAAGATGATGGAGTAGGATATCCTATTAAAATGTTGCTCGAGGAAGCCCTTGCATGACAAAGGAACAAAATGATGGACAAATTTGCACATATCCTTCGACGACTGCCCACATAAGAAGCATATTCATCAAGCGGCCATGCAACCCCCTTCAAGGTACATGTATATTGTGATATTACATTATTTGAAGGACTGATAGATGCAGATGCTATAGATAAATGGTTGAATCTGCTCGAAGGGTATTTTTTGGTCCACAATTTTTTCGATAGGGAAAAGATTACTTTTGCACTCCTCAAGGTCGTCCCCCATGTTAAGGACTGGTGGGATACTTACTCTGAGCAAAGGGTCGTAGAGGAATATGCAATATTTGTGGTGGCCCCTACATGGGATTCCTTATGGGACACCATTAAAGAACAATACTACCCTATTGGAAGCTACGAGGACCAATACACCAGATGGACCACCCTGCGTCAAGAAAGGGACCAGACAGTACCAGATTTCACCAATATTTTCCATACCCTGCGCACCAAATTGGGTATCAAAAACTTTGAGCGACATCTGGTGCTCAAATACTATGGCTGTTTTTATAGATCAATTCAAACATAAATGGAGTTTCTGGACATCGCCTCATTGGGCACGACTTATAGATACCTTGTCAAGATCGAGCAAAAATTTAAGAAGAAGATGCGAGAGTTTGGATATGCAAACTCCTCACAACC
>ML793033.1:278462-289568 GCA_009831015.1 Picea engelmannii
TTTTTTTTTATTTTTTTAATATTTTTCTAATTTCTTTATTTTTTTAGTTTGTTTTGAAAAAAATTGGTTTATTTATTTATTTTTATTTTTCCAAATTTTTCTTTAATTATATATATAATTTTTGGGTTTTTTCTTTCATTTTCAGTTTTGATTTTTTTATTTAAATGTTTTTTTCAATTTTCTTTTATAATCTCTCTCTTTTTTTTTAATATTTTTAATTGTTTTTTTTTAGTTTTTTTAATTTTTCAAAAAAACATTAAATTACAATTTTTCTAATAAAAATGGTTGTTTTTTTATTTTACTTTTTAAAAAACCAGGTCTTAGTTTTTTTTATTTTTTTTCTTAAATTTCTATTTTTTTTTAATGTAAATTTTTAAAAAGTATAAAAATAAAATTTAAGCAATGATTTAGGTGTCGATTTGTAGTTGTTGTCGAGGTCACACTTTCAATTAAGTGATAATTTTAACTCCAAAAAAAAATTGGTGCTACTAGTAACAACACTTTTCGATTCAAGGGTCAATTTTAAGGTCTTTGTCCACAATGACATAAGTTGTCAACACAACAGGTCTCAATGGGTCCAAATTTTAACCACTGCAAAAAAAGGGTGCTACCGGTAGAGTTCTTGTTTTTCAGAGGTCTCATTTTTTACCCCGTTTCAAAAAATGGTGCTACCGATAGCACCGTTTTTTGAAATGGGGGTAAAAAATATAACCTCTGAAAAACGAGAACTCTGGAGAGTTCTAGTTAAGTTGGTAACTATGTTGGTTGACTATTCTATCCTAAATGAACATTATTGTCCTTTATTTCATGGTGTGTTCTCATTGTGGTAAAAAATGACCTGAAATCTCCAAGGTTCAATATGGAATCTTAATGTGGATAAATATAGTGTAAAAATGTATTTGAGACTTGGTTGTTAGGATAGTTGTTTTTAGTTAGAAGTAACGTTTTTCTTTTGATTTGTTTGTTAGAGATGTAAAAATTAAAAACCTCTTTTCTCAATCCTTTGTCCTTACAAGAGGATTGGGATCTACATGTCGTACCCCATTGAAATAAAAAATGCAACCAAAAAGTTTAGGTTAATGATTTATGTTTAAAAAGGTTAAATTTAGATATAACAATAAATGAACACACACAAAAATACTTACTTTGTTTTGATGTCATGGTAATGAATTGATGTGGTAGTAACATGGTGAAGTGTGACAGTTTTGCAGGTTCCAGTAGGCCACACACAGATGAACTAGGGATTGATGGTCTAGTGTTTTGGTAGCTCAATCAAGTGGTGAAAATAAGCCCTAGATTGATGGTTTATGAATTATATAGGATGTGAACCCTCAAAAAAGGTTTATGTAAACCCTTGAGTGAGGGTTTACCTACCATAAGTATTTACCCTCATCTCAATCAAGGGTTTTTTAAATTTATGGTATGCAAACTCTCAATGGAGGGTTTACGAAAAAGTTTGATCTAGGGTTTGGTTTGACCAAAGTCCTCTGTCAAGGGCTTATAAATTGCTTGCTAAGGTTTTTTGTTATCAACTCTATGTGCATACCCTTGCTAGAAAATCATGCTTAGTTGCTATCAAACTTGTTGAACCTTTTTTTTTTTAAATGGGAACCCCTCATGCATCCCACCCCTCACACACTTGAGCAAAGGATGCACAATTAATATTCTCAATAATTGCTTGAAATATACAATGATATCAATAGCGACATCCGACTTGAAACCCCATGCATGGAGAGAGCATGCCCATCATGTTTTGAACCCAAGTCATTGTCACAACTATTGCTCCAAGTTGCTACTAGATCACAACCCAAGGGATAGAAGTGGATACCAAACTATGTACTATGGAAAATGGGTGGGTATGCCATAATAATCTTGAAGGGGTATCTTTGGAGGTACACAAGAGATAAGCATACTAAATCATTAATGTGGTTACATCTAGAAATACATTGATGTAGGACAACATACCATTCTACCCCCAAAATGACCTTGTTTAAGGCATTATATGGCTATGACCTCACATCACCTAAGGTTCGAGTGATAAAAAATTTAAAGTCTACGTAGTAATCCACACTCTTAAAAAAATGCAAAACATCTTTGACATCTTAAAGGACCTCTTAGTCACGAGAACAAATATGACAAAGAAACAAGTAAATCAACATTGTTTAGAATGATACTTTGAAATTGCACATATGATCTTTGTGCAATTATAATCTTAGAAGAAGACAACACTGTAAGTACACAAAAGCTTCAACTCAAGTTCTATGATCCTTGTAAAATGCTAAAAAAAAAAGTAGGAGATGTAGATATGTTTTAGAAAACTAATAATAAAAAGACTCTATGGTATCTTTCACATCTTATATTTAACGAATAATCTAAGCATGGGATTTGTTACTTAAATAGAACTTCTTATAATTGATGAAAAGGGAAACGTAAGCAAGACCCTCAGAGCATTATTGAGATGGAAGTGTAAAGTATTGACAAACAAAACCTGTCTAAGTACAAACATCAAATGGAAGGTACTTACAATAAACCACTATAAAGTTCAATAAAAGAAGCCATTGTGAGGTCCAACACAATTTTGTAAAAATACCTAAATTCATAAATAATATAAAGAACATCTATTTGTAAGTGGTCAATCCACCGAAAAACAGATCTCTCTTTTCATGCCTTGAACATAAAATAGACCTCTTTAACATAACAATGAATTTTAAAATATAAATAATTGACATAGTAATTTTATGAGAAAAATTATTTGACTTTTCAAATATTACATCTTTTTTAACGAGACACTAAGAACATAAACCCATTGCATCTGAAAATCACTATGCACAAACTTCATCTCGAAAATCATTATGAAGTCTGGCAGATGGATTCTACTATCAAATTTTGAGTTATATAAATTATATTATGATATATTGAAAAAACAGACTCATCACAAACTGCATTTTGACAATCACATACTGCATCATAAAAATCATTATAGACAAACTATATCTTGAAAATCATTATGGAGATTGAAAGGCGGAGTCCACTAGCAAATTTTGAGGCTGAAAGGTGGATTATAATATCAAATTTTGGGTTCTATAACTGTATTTTTAGATGATTTAGATGAGCAGTGCCTTTAAAAACTAGGAGCAATAAAATGAAGCACAGTATAGATCCCCTGTGGAGTTTTTAACCCAAATTTTCATATAATGGCTACAGGCAACCATAGAAGTTATACAATGACACAGTGTACATGGCAACACAGATTGTGGGCTATTTATGGCGGAATCAATTGTTAAAAAGACTAATACATTCAACTGATCAAGATCTATTAAATATTAATCTCTTAATTTCTCCTCTTTCTTGATAGTCTCCAGTTTCGATCTTCAGCATTGATCCAATCCAAAATTCTTTAAACTGAATCTCTTTAGAAAATTTTGTCAGGTGTTTTCTTGGATTTAAAACATTGTGTCCTATCATCATCAACATAACTAGGAATAAAACCATGCTACAAACCAGTGCAATATGATGTGCAGATTCGCAGAACCCCTCTTAAAAACAATAAACAAAACATAGCCCTTAATGCCCTTAACTCATTTCCAAAGATTGCCAATTAAAGGTTGTAGAGTCATTCATTGGCGCTTCCATATGAAATGCCAACTGATTATCTTAATTATGGCTATTGATTTTTGCCATGGAACTGATTATCTTAATTATGGCTATTGATTTTTGCCATGGAATGCACGAGGGAGAGAAATGGAACACAATTTAATGAAGAAAGTATGCTTCTGCTGATGTTATGCCCAGGAATTTTATAGGGATTCACATAAAGTTGCACTATTGATTATCTTAATTATTGCTATTGATTTTTGCCATGGAATGCACGAGCAAGAGAAATGGAACACAATATAATGAAGAAAGTATGCTTCTGCTGATGTTATGCTCAGGAATTTTATAGGGATTCACATGATAAAGTTGCACTATTTGAATATGAGTAGGGCTGCAGGAGTTGCAGAATTTCACATGGCCAACAACCCTCTCTACTTCCTCACGGACTCCATGATCTACAACACTAAAACCTCCCCACTCCTCCCAGAATCGTTTTAGTTCACTTTTAACTAGATATAGCTCGGACCCAAATAAGGTCAGTTCCAAGGGGTATTCGTGGGGTGAGAGGACTTAAAAATTGAAATGCAAGGGATGACGTCTTGAGAAACATGGTAGGTGGGTGATCAATATACAGCTTGTTAGGTGGGCCAGCAATATATAGTTTATTAAGCAGCATTCAATGCTGTCGTGGGTAATACCACTTGGTATATATGTTGAGATATATTCGAAAGTGTATATATCACTTGTAGCAGCATTGAATGTTGAGTAGTAAGTTATTTATTATTCGCTATGCTGCAAAGCTCAGACGACGAATGAAACTTTCAAAAGCTAAAAATGTCACAGATATACATAAGTTACTCTCACTCTCACAGATGACTGAGTGTTGGCAAGGTGGATATCGCTCCCATAATTCCACTAGCTCTTGGTTTGACTTGAACATAGAGGTAGGGATACCGTCATCTTCTTCACCATAGTCAACTAACTCCACTTCATCTTCCATTGTAGGCCTCTCCTTATATAGTGTCTGATCCTTTGCCAACAGCTTCATACCTCTATGACGAGCTGAATAAATATTATTAAGCGTTCTTTCCTTTAGCTCTCATCTTATGAACCACCATCTGTTTCAGGAGTTGTACAACAACCAAGGTTTCACAAGCTATACAACGAAACAAATGGTAGAAAAGAAGGGCATTTAATTTTCTATTAATAGTGTTCCACCAGGCTTGAATGCCACATATACTACCCACATTGTGTGTAGTTTTTGGCAAACATTTCCAAATCTTCGGGACCATACAAATCAACTCAAATCGCCGCAACTCAACACTTGAGTGATATTCATCCAATGTGTGTGAGGTCCGGCAGTACGCTTGGCAAATCTATCTGTATAATGTTACAGACCAAATTGTTGATTGCCCTCAAACAAAATTGCTTACACAAGCTTAAAACAAATATCAGAGCCCAGAACTCGCCTCAGATTTAGCTCAATGTTGGTGATATATAACTCTGAGCATTAGCATCTTAAAACTGGGAGGTGTATCCATGTCTATACTTAAATGATCAAATGCAGTGATTCATTAAGTAGTAGAGCAACTGGGGTTTCGGTTAAGATGAAAAGTGTGCGTTCCCTATACTATTTAAATCCACATGGCCGAGGTGTTAACGTTCAAGAACCTTGAATCATTCTAGGCAATAACAACGGGCTCCTCTGAACTCATTCTGTACTTCCCATGCTCCTTAGATGCGATAGTCATACAATACGATGGTCCAAATTTCTCATCGATATATGCTCTTGGCTGTGGAAAAACTGAGAGCATCCTCCATTCACAACCAACGTTGTTCTCTTGGAGCCATACACATTTGTCTCCACTGCTACAGACTATTGGATCCCTCCTTGATCCCGAGCTGCTTGAGAGTTCTGGCGTTAGAAATCACCGCCTAGGACAAAATTTAGACCTTGCGGAAACCCTAGTACTTACCACATGCTTCTACAGTTGCTCCCCACGTATCAACTGTTTATATTGAGAAATTAACTTTTTAATTATTATTATATAATGTCATAATTATTATTTTTGGATAAGGTGGTAAAACTTATCATGATTTAGTTGTCAATTTATATATCATAATTCAATAGTTAATTTACACTGAGGATAGTTATCATTCTCTGCAAGTTGACTCATTAATGTTATTCAATAAAAACCACTCCATATGAAATAATTAGCTATTCTTTAAGGGGGCAAACTTTCACACCTATTTCTTTTAATTCTAGAAAAATGAGTTATTTGCCAATCATAAGTAATTTTAAGTTTTACTGTAAATAGTATTTGTAAAGAACCCAATGTCCCTTGAGGCCAATTGCAATTTAGCCTTTTATATAGAAAGGAATTAATTACTTATGAAACTAATATAGTTTATTTATTTATAAAATTTATTTCTTCATAATATATATATATATATATATTATCAACTATATTAATATGAACAAAATTTACATGAGAGTTTAAACTCTTTCAATGCCCAAAGAGACCATGACACTTTCAATGCCCAAAGAGACCATGACAATCTCTTGAGATCAAAAACACAAAAAATATACTTACCCCAAACCAAAGAGACCATGACACTCTCAATGCCCAAAGAGACCATGATAGTCTCTTGAGCTCAAAAACACAAAAAATATACTTACCCCAAAGGGGAAACCATGTTATAGATCACATAATAAGTCTTATTATCTGAAAATCACGAATCCCACTGAGTCCGCAGTTACTACCACAACTCCCTAAAACATAGAAAACTAGATATAAACAAGAGGTACTAAGATTGGAGAGCCTGCTAACACTGAGCATGAGGAACCTGAGAAGGAGATGGGCTTGAGCCCTCTCTGTGAGCGGCTTCAATTGATGATTATGCTCTAGGATGACACCCAGCAGGAGGATGGAAGGTGTTTCCATGACGGTGAGCAATCTAGGTCACCACCTCCAACAAATAGACATTCTAAGCTTTCAAGGATTCCATTCTACACTTGACCTGATGGAAGTCCTACTTTGGCAGCATACCCAGGGCTACCATCATTTTGGTATGCCAATACAATTCCAAAGTGAGAAATAATTTCGAATTTCGAGTCCTGGTGCAACCAAGATCAGGAATGTGTCTTCCCACCTGATGCTCCACCTCCTCGTCATCTTTGAATTCCCTTACTAGATGAACCTCAGCTTCCAAAGCCAACAGTGTGGCATTATCCTCATCAGACACAAAATCCTCATAAAATTATGCAGCTTCCATTCCTGCCTTGGAAGCATGCGACAACCCCATAGAGGAGGAGCGAGGATTACGACCTCATGGAGCCATAACGAGATAGACCAAAGAGATTTAAAAACCAAGCAAACTATCTGAGAAACCAAAGCAATTCCAAACATACTAGGGTTGAGCAACATCCATAGCACAACCTCGTCTATTTATCCACCCAGGGTATGGAATACTGCCCTCCAACAGTCGTACCCAACTTTATGTTAGAATATTGTGCTTGTTTCACCATAAAAAATGCTACACCATTGTCACCCAACCATAGGCACAAAGCCACCCCCGACCACCTTAACCTTTGCCAGATAGAATGATTCCAGGAAGCTACACTAGAACCAACAGATAAACCAAGAGAGTGCACCTTCTCCAAGGTAGCGCACAAGTAAGAGTACCAAAATGCTGAACAAGAGTGCATTGCACCACTGCAGTTGTTGTTGCTCCTCTTCTAGACTTGCACACTACTTCTGGTGCTATTGCACTTCTAAGATATGCACACCAACTAAGTGAGTGTGTGTTTTTATCAAATGAGCTAAAGCGCCTTTTATTTATGCCAATCTGGCCAGGGGAACATGTGTCTCTTCAAGAAGGACCGATCTGTCATTTTCTGTATATAATACTTCAATATTACTTATTTTGATGAGCTGACTTGTCTTCCAGGGTTTTCACACATTTGTTTAGGTTTTCTCTTGCTTCTGAAATATTCTATTCTAGTCAATGGTTTATCCATGGAGGTTAATACCTCTCGCAACTACCAAAACATCAACACTCCCTCTTAGCTAGGGATGTATTTAACCATGATGTTCCCTTTTGTTCTTCATATCCTTGCTCGCTATGCCATGATCCTCTCATCATGGTTATGTAGACCATGCTACTAGTAGCATCATTATGTCATACATGACTACACCTATGTGGACCTGTCAATCTCTTCTAGGGGACACAACCCGCTAGAGAACAATGGAGCTACACCTCGTAGTGTCTGTCACCGTCATCGTCAC
Source organism: Picea engelmannii (assembly GCA_009831015.1). Lineage (NCBI taxonomy): Eukaryota > Viridiplantae > Streptophyta > Pinopsida > Pinales > Pinaceae > Picea > Picea engelmannii. The sequence continues at coordinate 286,346 of ML793033.1, forward strand.
GGGATACACCTGCATGATGTGCTCACCCATGGCTACACCCATGTCGTGAGTATCATCATTACTATCATCATTATCCATCCATGTCACGTGGCATGGGAAAGACCTACATGGTCTTATAGACTAGTAGCATCACCAAAGCTACACAAGCTATCTCATGATCACCCAGATCATATTACGATCAACACCATCACATCCATACAGGTTCTTGACTACACCACTAGCATACCAGACTGTCTCACTAGTGTAGCGACAACTCGACATACCAGACCATCTCACTGGAGTAGCCTACAGATCGACATAAAGCCTACAACTCGGCATGAAGCCTACAACTCGAGATAAGGACTACAACTCAACATGAAGGCTACAACTTGGCACGAAGGCCTACAACTCGGCATGAAGGCCTACAACTCGACACGAAGCCTACAACTTGTCACACAGGCCTACAAGATCCTTCTTTTCGAATTCTACCATCAACTCCCTCTAACTGAGAGAATCCTCGAACCACGCTTCCATCTGATGCGTGCCTCTATGCATCCTACAAAGTGTCACTAAACCGTGCTTCTTCCTAATCATTGTCTCTCTATGAAGTTTGACTCCCTCTGAGTCCTTTCAAGTCTTACTTTTTTGTGCTAACCTTCCTGGAATACGTAGGATAACCTGCCTAAAACATGAACAACAAGAGCAAAAGTATTTCCAATATAATAGCATTTTATATAAGAACATACTAATTTCATGGTAATTCATTATAGCATTACCAAGGTGTCCTGCATGAAAACAAGAACAAGAAATATCTCCTAGAGGAGATGTTAGTTGATATTGCAATTAAGTACAATAAACATTTATATTAATAGTACATGCTACTAAGTATTCATTTGTTCCTAGCATTAATAAAATATAAAGGATTACAATACTCACTTAAGCAACAATAATAAAAATATCAAACCTGATATGTAAACATGGATTCTAGCTATTGTTCCACTTGTGTTGCTTTTCTTCTGAGACAAGTATTCTTTCCAACCTGGAGAGTGTGTTGTTTCTTTGAATGTATTAGATCTGAGATCGTTTTGGCTCTACGATTGCTTCTTGAACAAAGATTCCTTCTCTTTCTAGAGATTCATATCTGCAGTAGTTGATTTTTATTGTTTCTCCTACCCCACGTTCATGTGCTTGGAAGCTCCATAAATCAAACTCTTCATCCTTTGACACTTGCTCTTCAGTCTGTGGTTCCATAATTTTTCCCTTTGTTCTTTGCAAGGATGATGTCAATCCTTGTCTTCCATGCTATACCAAGAGACCATGCTTCTGCTGTGTCACTCTAATTTCATGCAGGAAGTCATGATTTTCTTTGACTTTGACCTTGACTAGTCTTTTGACTTTGACCAGTTAAACATTGACTTTTGACCCAAAAATTTAACTTTGACATTTTTTTTTATCATTGAGAGCACCATGAGATGCACTGGGTTAGGGCACACTAGGATATCTAATAATTATGCCAAACGCTTCACTTAAAGTGCCCAAATAATCATGTTAGGGTTTGTTACTAATACAAGATCAAAAACCCTAGCTGCAACTGCAATTGTGCTACAATGAACTTGACAGAGAGTTGCGGATCTACCTTCCAGTGGTTAGAATGTTCCTAAGGTGGTGTGGGCCCTTAACCTGTTAGAATATTGTGCTCGTTTCACCATAGAAAATGCTACACCATTGTCACCCGACCATAGGCACAAAGCCACCCCCGAGCACCTTAACCTTTGCTAGATAGAATGATTTTGTGAAGCCACACTAGAACCAATAGACAAACCAAGATATCACACCTTCTCCGCGCACAAGAGTACCAAAAGGATGAACAAGAGTGCGTTGCACCACTACAACTGTTGTTGCTCCTCTTTTGGACTTGCGCACTACTTCTGCTGCTACTATACTTCTAAGATATGCGTACCAACTGTGTGAGTGTGTTTTTACCAAATGAGCTAAAACACCTTCTATTTATACTAATTTGGCCAGGTGAACATGTGTCTCTTCAAGCAGGGACGACCTGTCCTTTTCTGCATATAATACTTCAATATTACTTATTCTACTGAGTTGAATTATCTTCCAGGGTTTTCACACATTTCTTTAGGTTTTCTCTTGCTTCCGGAATATTCTATTCTAGTCAAAGGTTTATCCATGGAGGTTAATACCTCCCGTAGCTACCAAAACATCAACACTTTCATGGTTCATTTTGGCCATGAATGTCTGCATAATGTCAAATTGTGGGTGCATCCACAGTCTTGTGTAGAATATCACCCTCAATTGTCGATCGAACCTCACCATTATCTATTCTAATATCACATCGTTGTGAGGGTACATACCTTGTGACATCTACTCCATGAGGATTGAATTGTCTATCAAGTCAAGCCTCCCAACAATCCTATCCATCAATGCTTCTGGTCTCTCGAGCCCCTCGAAGTACATCTGTGTGAAACATCGTAGTGGAACAAATGACCAACAAAGGAATGAGTGTGTCAATAAGCATGGCAAGTGAAGCCACCTATAATCTTGGGCTAAGCACCGACTCCTCCATGCTAGACATATTGTTAGGTGAATGAGATGACACCCCATCTAGGGGTATATCTTAAAATTACATAAATACACATTTAATTTTTATAAATAAATAAATTATATTATCATTGATTCACATTGACGGGTATATCTTAAAATTACATAAATACACATTTATTTTTTATAAATAAATAAATTATATTTTAGTGATTTATTTATAAAAATATATTCTAAAATTACATAAATACACATTTATTTTTTATAAATAAATAAATTATATTTTAGTGATTTATTTATAAAAACATATTCCAAATAAAATTGTTGATAAAATATATTCGTTAAACATTTATTTATATATATATATTTTCCAAATAAAATGGTTGATAGTGAAATACTTCAACATAAAGAATATTATCATTATTTATAATATAATTAATTTTTTTATAAAAAATAGTTTAATATAAAATGGTGATGTTTTTATCCTATTTAAAAATATATATATATTAACTTGTCATTTAACTATCATGATTATAGGTGAACAATACTTGATTTAATTAACTCAGGAATCAAATTTTTTGAGTTGCAAATTTTTAATTTTTTCTCAGTTTTGCACTCTAAAAAAATTGTACATAAAAGATTTGATTTTTCTAGACCCTTAATAGATTTAGAGTTAAATGGATCT
>ML793033.1:289641-300717 GCA_009831015.1 Picea engelmannii
ATGTGTTATGTTATATGAACATTAATCATCTGGTCAAACATTTTTGAAAATAAGACTTTCATTTCAAAGTGCAAAGAGATAAGAAAGAATGTGTGTTTAAAGTGGTGATAATTTAAATTACACAACTTTAATATTTATTTTTTTAATCTAAATTGCTAAATGCCCGTCAAAATGCATAAATATTTTATTTTGAAACTTTAATATTTATTTTTTAATCTAAATTGCTAAATGTCCGTCAAAATGCATACATATTTTATTTTGAAGGTAAAGGGTGATTACTAAGAAGTTAGGATGACAAATTTAGTAATCTATTTTATCCCCTCAAAATAATGAACAAATCAATATTTGAAAAGTAAAGTAAATTAGGTAATATCACCTAAAAAGTTAAGATAACAAATTTGGTAACCCTCAAAATAATGAACAAATCAATATTTAAAAAGTAAATTAGGTGATATCACCTAAAAAGTTAGGATAACAAATTTAGTAATTGCTTAAAAGTTACACATTATCGATAACAAATTTAGTAATTGCTTAAAAGTTACACATTATTTAGATCTATTTCATCCCCTCAAAACCATGAAGTGATAAACAAATCAATATTTGAAAAATAATTTAGGTGATTATTAAAAATTAGGATGGTAAATTTAGTCATTGCTTAAAGTTAGAAATTACTTAGGATGGTAAATTCAATCACTGCTTAAAGTTAGAAATGACTTAGTATCGGATCTTACTTGGTTAAATAAATGTATTATCTATCTCTCAAAATCACTAAATCATGTAGTGACTAACAATGACATGTTAATATCGAAGTCTTTGACCTTTTGAATGATAATGATTGATTCCATTCTTGACCTCTTGATTTATAATGGTTGTAATGAGAAAAACCAAATTCATTTTACACTATAATATTGAAGAGATTGTAACATCTATCTTAGATTAGATTGTAACATCCATCTTATGTTAAGTTATATTGAGAAAAATGAGACCCATTTTATAGCATAATATTGAAGAGATTATAGCATTCATCTTATGCTAAGTCGCTATGTTTGACTACATTTCATTAAGTTTGAAATTGATTAACTTTCAAGGAATGGAAGACAAATTCATTCAATCCATTAAATTCAATTGAGTAGAAAGAGAAATTACTCAGATCTTATTTGGTTAGAGAAATGTATCATCAACTCTCAAAAACCATGTAGTGACTAACAACAGCACGTTAACATCGAAGTTCTTAACCTCTTAGATCTTCTTTGGTTAAAGAAATGTATCATCAACTCTCAAAAACCATGTAGTGACTAACAATAACACGTTAACATTGAAGTCCTTAACCTCTTGACTTATAATGATTGCATTGAGAAAAACAAGATCCATTTTACAACATAATATTGAAAAGTTTGTAACATCTATCTCATGTTAAATCATCATGTTTGACTACATTCCATTAAGTTACCATTAAGTTTGAAATTGATTAAATTTCAAGAAAGAGTGAATAAATTCATTCAAATTGGTCCATTAAATTCAATAAACTAGAAAGAATATTGTTTATGTTAATATTGCACTTAAATTCATTATTCTTAAACTAGAAAGAATATTGTTTATGTTAATATTGCACTTAAATTCATTATTCTTAAGGGGAATTGGGAAATTTGTTGTAATTTGTTTATTTCTTAGAATTAAGAGAATGCCCTCTTCAAATTTATGGGGAAAAATGGTTTCCCAAATGAGACTCAAAGGTTCTTTGCAGTAGTTAAAATTAATTCTTTGAAATGATCACATGGTACATTGTAGGGCTTGTCAAAACTCGAAGGGTAATTAGAGAGAGAATCGTCTACATTGGCCAACCGCCTTGAATTGCCCACTACATGCTTGTGAAATGCCCATTCACCATCTATGCCCGTACCATATTTTATTACATAGAATACTATATAAATAGTGAATTTAAATTGAATTATGATGATGATGAGGATGATTAATGTCGAGACCAATTGGTCTATTAGACCTTAAGAATGTAAGAGATTACTTCAATTTCTTTAAAATTGTATTTATATGCTCAAAAAGCATTGAGAGAAGCGTTTCAAGTTCACCATAGTTTTGATGACTGGGGAGGTTAGGAAGGTCTATATTGTGACAAATATTTTTAAATTGGAATCTAATATGGGTATAGGCAGGGCAATCTAAGTGGAAATGTTTTTCATCTTGTTTCCTCGTAGTGTCACAAAGATGATAGATTCTTTCCTCCCACAATGTTTTGGGAATTGTCCAACGCCCAGTTTTACTATGTAGCTCATGAGAGTTTGTTCTCATTTTAGCAATGTTGATTTTCTTCTTTGCACTCCTCAAAATTGAGAGGTACTTTTGATCTTCTAAATTAGGGTTGACCACCTCCTTGTAGTATCTTAATTTCCTTTTATTCACTAATTCTTTATCATACCACATATTCTCCTTAAATTTATAAGTGATACGGTTTGCATGACGACTTCTTCTTGTATCCCCCAATGATTTAGCCAAGATTTGACATCTTTATGCCATCCACGCTTGAGCAACTTGTGGTTTTGGCTAAAGTTTGAAGCAATTTTGGGGAGCCTCTTGTCATCCATGTTTATCTTGTTCTTGTAAGTTAGATATCTAATCATGACAATGCTCTCAATGGGAAAGATGATTGCTTCTATGAGGAGGATAGGATAGGGTGTATTGTCTTTAATTTTGAGATTATAGCTTATAAAATTCTTTTGGACCTGTTTTATCTTTCTTCAAGATTCTTTAGATATAATGCAACCCCAGAATTCACATTCATATAAGATAACCATAGTGATGAGAGTGTGAAAGAAGAGTTTTTTTTTATCCCAAAGCCAAAGATCTGCTAATTTACAATTGTTTTCAAGCCCATAATAAGCTTTCCACCCTCCATTTATCCTTTTTTCAAGGCTATATATAATATTAATTTATATTATATAGTATATATTGAAGGATCAGATCCTGTCACTAAGAGGTGGGGGGGGGTGAATCAGTGACACAACAATTATATCAATTTCTCATTTATTAATGCAAACATAATTTTGACATAGTATTTTATCGTGGAACCCAAATTGGAAAACCACAAATTCTTTTCTATTAACTGCAAAATTTGTTTTACATGTTACATAGAAGGAAGATATACTTCCTCTTTGATCAACACCAACTGATCAGGATGTACCCACACCCTGATTTACCAGCACCAACTGGTAGGAGGCTATGACCCTCTGTTTAGTCAGCTACAACTGATGAGGAAGCAAAAACTCCTTCTGTAGGCACCAACCTACCCTTGCACCACCCAACCACCCTTAATGCATAGGTATTAGCTTTTCTTCCTGGAATCTGCTTCAACTTTTGATCTTCTAATCTGGACCACAGAGACACTTTCTTCTCCCACTCTTTCTGGTTTATATAATCTTCAAACTGCTGTGAGATTTAAAAACATCGTGTCCTTTTATTTGAACCATTGCACCTTTTCATTTAAAGTGATAATCTAACCTTTAACTAATATCATTTTCCCTTTTTATTCTTTATTCATATTTTCATGATTTGTTCTCTTTTAATCATGACTGTGTATCGATTCATTATTGTCATAAATTGATCACAGTCATGGATCAATTTAATCTTTTATACTTGATCCCTAATCATTGTTATATTCACAGAGACTAGATTTCATGGAGGTGCTTCCTTCAAGCCATTTCATATGACCGTGCGTTACATAACCACGGGCTTTACCGAATATAGCAACGCATAACCGTTTCCTTTAAAAACTCTTATATCATAACTAATGGCGTAGACCTCACGTTTAGGCGAGATGAGTTCCTGAGCGTTTATCGTTCCAACGATCACGATTCAATCTCCTGACGAGATGGACGACAGACTGGATTTTGGTACTCTTTCCTTCGATTCATCGTGACGTCCAATATTACAAAACTCACGATCACGAAATTGTCGAAACAATCAGACGGTTCATATTACCCACTGAGATGGACGGTTGTCGAAATTTCGGCACTTTGACATTTGGGTCTTCATTACGTCAAACCTTTCAAAACTCTCAATTATGATATTGTCGATTACATCTCGGAACCATACGACCAACTGTGGTAACTAGGTGCTATATCGAACGCACGCTTTGAGCGCTTTATTAGAGTCAACGGTCGTGATTCAATCACCCACTAATATGGACGGTTGTCGGGATTTTCATTGTGACATAACTTGCTGACGTCGCCTGTTGACATGGCACTGGCTGAGTGGCTACCACGTGTCATTCAAATTCACGATATACACGTGCCTAAAATGTTAATTTCAACTTGACACTTGTCACTTTCTGACTGAGCCACGTGTCCTTGCTGACGTGCTCTGTTATTGACATCACTCAAGATGACGTGGACCTTGATACATGTCTTCCTCCTTGACTTCGAAGCTTCGGCTTTCGGGGTTTTGAACACCTCTCGTCGTTGTATGTTGTGGCTAATCTTGAGATTTGGAGTGTTGAATGAGTTCAACGCCTATCCTCCTTGCAACTATGATGGATCTAACGACCCACGACTATTTGTTCTTGTCCTCTCTAGCGATCTCTACCGTCCATCGATTATCGATGGCTCCTTGCTCTGAACTTGACGCCAACCCTTATGAGCCTAACTCAACTCTCATCATTCCTCTGGGCTCTTGTCATAGGAACATTGTTGATCCTATTGTGATCAACAATTAATCACGAACTGTTCGCTTCTTCTGCAAACTTATATACTTGTTGACATCAATGACAACACATTTGTGGTAATTCAACAACAAATCATCACATCAACTGTTGACATCAATGACAATATATCCAACAATCTCCCCCTTTGTCATTGAGGGAAACACACTAACTTCATATACAAAACTCTCCCTTTTGATGATGCTTTCCTCTTATGAAGTTTTCCTTTTATGAAGTTTCTTTCCCCCTTTGACATCAATGACAGAAGGTTTCTTCTCTTATGATTTGTTTGTATAATTACTTCTCTAACCACTAGTAACTCCTCCTACAGACATGTTCTACATGTCATAGTTGAATGACTCCTTCTGTCGTTGATTGTTATCTCCCCCTGAATAGGTGCTAACTGAGCATTATTTTCTTGAGAGATTTAGGTAGGAAGAAGTATTACTCCCAATTTTTGCATGAGATATTCAAATACATCTTTGTTTAAAGGTTTTGTAAAAATATATGCCACCTGTTCTTGTGTTGGAACGTATTCCAATTTAATGTTCTTGTTTTCAGCCTGATCTCTTAGATAGTGGTACTTTATGGGAATGTGTTTCGATTTTGAGTGTTGGACCGGGTTTTTAGAGAGACTTATCACACTTGTATTGTCACAGTGGATAATTGTGGGTTCTTCAAATACTATTTTAATGTCTTGTAGAGTTTGTTTCATCCATTCCACTTGTGTGCAACATTCTGTTGCTGCAAAATACTCAGCTTCAGTACTAGATAGAGAAATTGAGGATTGTTTCTTTCTTATCCAAGCAACCAGTGATTCTCCCAAAAAGAGTGCTTCTCCACTCGTACTTTTTCTGTCATCTACACTTTCTGCCCAATCAACATCTGAGTAGGATTTTAATGTGAATGAGTCCTTGCTAGGATACCACAAACCAAGATCTATGGTTCCTTTCAAATATCTAAAGATTCTTTGTACAACTAGAACATGACTCTCCTTTGATTCTTCTTGGAATCTAGCCACCATCCCAATAGCTTGCTTGACATCAAGTCTGGAAGCCGTTACATAGAGAAAACTGCCAATCATTGATCTGTAGTGTTTTGTATCTACAACTTTGGACTCATCATCCTTGCTTAGTTTGCATCCAATTGTCATAGGTGTGCTAACAGGTTTGCAATCCTCTAACTGGAATCTCTTAAGCATATCCTTAACATATTTAGACTGATGGATAAAAACTCCCTTTTTGGACTGTATTATTTGTAATCCAAGGAAGAAATTTAGTTTGCCAAGCATAGACATTTCAAATTCTTGTTGCATCATCTTAGCAAAGTCTTCACTCATTTTTATATTATTACTACCAAATATGATATCATCAACATACACTTCCACAATGATCAAGTTATTACCAACAATTTTGCAATAAAGATTGTTGTATGCTGATCCCCTTTTGAGGCCTTGTTTTTGTAAATAAGAGTCTAGCCTTGCATACCATGCTCTGGGTGCTTGTTTTAATTCATAGAGTGTCTTATTTAATTTACAAATATAGTCTCTTTTATTGGTTATTTGGAACCCATCTAGTTTCTCAATATAGACTTCCTCTTCTAAATTTCCATTGAGGAATGCTGATTCAACAACCATTTGGTACAATTTAAATTTTTTGTAGCTGGAGAAAGCTAAGAACATCCTAATTGTCTCTAATCTGGCTACATGTGCAAATGTTTCTTCATAGTCTACTCCTTCAACCTGAGCATAACCTTTGCATACTAATCTTGCTTTGTTCCTGATGACTTGCCCATCTTCATTCATTTTATTTTTATATACCCATTTAATTCCAATGACATTTTTATCTTTTGGTCTAGGAACTAGTTCCCAAGTTTGATTTCTTTCAATTTGATCCAATTCTTCATTCATAGCTTTAACCCAGTTCTCGTCTTTACATGCGTCTTTGATTGAACTTGGCTCAATATGTGACAATAACGCTAATTTTGTTTGATACAATAGTTGTCTTCTTGTTTGCACTCCATCATTCACATCTCCAATAATCAGTTCTTCGGGATGATTTTTTTGAATAACTCTTGAGGGTGTCTTTGTATCTTTTCTTGGGAATTCTTCTCTTATCTCTCCATCTTCACTATCTTCTTCACTTTCACTAGTATCCATATCATTTTCTTCCCTTTCTTTTTCATTCTCTTTTACTTCTTCTCGTTCTGTGTCGAATGTCTCATTATCATCTTCAACTTTATTTTTAGATATGGTCTCTTGATTTTTTATCCTTATCGTTTTTAGATCATCCACCTTGACATTTTCACTTTCAACAATCTTATGTGATCTAAGATTGTAGCATATGTATGCCTTCTTGTTTGAAGCATATCCAAGAAAAATACCTTCATCAGATCTAGCATCAAATTTTCCAAGACTCTCATCTAATCTTTTGATGTAGCATTTACTTCCAAAGACTTTGAAGTATTTCACTAATGGAGCTCTTCCAAACCATAGTTCATAAGGAGTTCTATCACTATTAACCCTGAGTTGACCTCTATTCAATATGTATAATGTTGTGCTTACAACTTCCCTCCAGTATCCATCTGACAATTTTGCTTCATTGAGCATAGTCCTTGTGGCCTCCTGAACTGTTATGTTCTTTCGTTCAACAATCTCGTTTTGTTGAGGTGTTCTGGCAAGAGAGAATTGTTTTTTTATTCCATGAGTTTCACAAAAGACATTGAACTCTTTTGAGGTGAATTCACCACCATTGTCTGATCTAAGACATTTGATTTTCGTCTCCCTTTCATTTTCAACAAGGGTTTTAAAGGCTTCGAATTTGTTGAGCGCTTATGATTTTTCTTTGAGAAAACATATCCAACTCATTCTAGTAAAGTCATCGATGAACAACATAAAGTAAGACTCTCCTTGTAGACTCTTCGTTCTCGTGGGTCCACATAGGTCAGTGTGAACAAGATCTAAATGTTTAGAGGTTGTGTATTCTTTTTTTTGAACCTTACCCTAGTTTGCTTCCCTAGTTGACAATGTCTACACATAGCATTTGAAGGTTTTATGATTTTTGGCAAGTTTCTTACTGCACCAAGGTTGTTGACTTTCAAAATATTGTCAACGTTAATATGCCCCAACCTCCTATGCCATAGCCAACTTTCATCTACAGAATTTATATGACACTCCTCATTCAATTTTGCATCTAGTATATATACATTTTCAAGAGTTCTAGGAGCAATACCAACTAATTTCCATGTGTCTTCTCTCCTAATCTCACATTTTTGCGAATCAAAGATGTAGAAGTATCCCTGATCACAGGTTTCACTGACACTTAATAAACTAGGCTTCAATTTATCGAAAAGTAGTACATTTCTAGCTTTGTCTTTTCCCAAGTTCACAGTGCCTTTCCCAAGTATGCTACTTGAAGCATTATCACCAAATGTAACTTTACCTTTTTGTTTCTTTAAGTCTAAAAACTTGTCTTTGTACTTCCCTGATCCTTTCTGAAGTTTTCTAATGAAGTTGGCTTCTTCCACATCAGATTCTTCATGATGACAAGTTTGAGGTTTTTTCTTCTGATTTATCTTTGTCCTGAATGCTTTGAAAGTTGTTTCGTCTTTTGCTGATTTATTATTTCCTGTTCTCATCTCATATGCTGTAAAAATTCCATGGAGCTGGTCAACTGTGAGTGAGCTTAGATCGGATCTATCTTCAACCGATGAAATCTTTGCATCATATCTCATCAGTAATGACCTTAGTATTTTTTTCATAATGGGTTTATCTGTAATTTCTTCTCCTGCTGCTCTAATTGAGTTGACCACTTCATCTACCCTATGAAAGTACTCAACGATATTTTCTTCTTCTTTCATTTTCAGGTTTTCAAATTGCGTTCTATAGGTCTATAGTTTGGCTTCCTTGACTTTTTCATCTCCTTCATATACGGATTCCAATTTGTCCCAGATTTCTTTGGCCGATTTGCAATGCATAAATTTCACACATATAGAGTTAGTCAATTATGCTAGAATACCATTAACTGCTCGAGTTATCATTACAGATTTTTTTTCCTCCAGAGTCTTTGGGTGGAGTGGTTGGTGCAATGTAACCGTCTACAACAGATTGCCAGATATCAAAACCAAGAGCCAACATGAAGTTTTTCATTCTTATTTTCCACAAAGCATAACCTTCTCTATTGAACAATGGTGCTTTGTTGTTAGACATTCCTTCTTGTTGATCCATATTCAGGATCTACCTTCAAGTTTGTTAGACTGTGCTGAAGGAACCCCCTCTGATACTAATTGAAGGATCATATCCTGTCACTGAGAAGGGGGGTGAATCAATGACACAACAATTACATCAATTTTTCATTTATTAATGCAAACAGAATTTTGACACAGTATTTTATCATGGAACCCAAATGGGAAAACCACAAACTCTTTTCTATTAACTGCAAAATTTGTTTTACATGTTACATAGAAGGAAGATGTACTTCCTCTTTGATCAACACCAACTGATTAGGATGCACCCACACCCTGGTTTACCAGCACCAATTGGTAGGAGGCTACGACCCCATGTTTAGTCAGCTACAACTGACAAGGAAGCAAAAACTCCCTCTGCAGGCACCAACCTTCCCTTGCACCACCCAACCACCCTTAATGCATAGGTATTAGCTTTTCTTCCTAGAATTTGCTTAAGCTTTTGATCTTTTGATCTGGACTGCAAAGACACTTTCTTCTCCCACTCTTTCTGGTTTATATAATCTTCAAACTGGTGTGAGATTTAAAAACATCGTGTCCTTTTATTTGAACCATTGTACCTTTTCATTTAAAGTGATAATCTAACCTTTAACTAATATCATTTTCCATTTTTATTCTTTATTCATATTTTCATCATTTGTTCTCTTTTAATCATGACTGTGTATCGATTCATTTTTTTCATAAATTGATCACAGTCATGGATCAATTTAATCCTTTATTAATCCTTTATACTCGATCCCTAATCTCTGTTATATTCACAGAGACCAGATTTCGTGGAGGTGCTTCCTTCAAGCCATTTCATATGACCGTGCATTACAGAACCATAGGCTTTACCGAATATAGCAACGTATAAAAGTTTCCTTTAAAAACTCTTATATCATATAACTAATGGCGTACACCTCACGTTTAAGCGAGACGAGTTCTTGAGCGTTTATCATTCCAACGGTCACGATTCAATCTCCCGACGAGATGGACGACTGACGAGATTTTGGTACATTTCCCTTCGAGTCATCGTGACTTCCAATATTACAAAACTCACGATCACGAAATCGCCGAAACAATCAGACGATTCATATTACCCATTGAGATGGACGGTTGTCGAAATTTCAACACTTTGACATTTGGGTCTTTGTTACGTCCAACCTTTCAAAACTCTCTATTACATCTTGGAACCATACGACCAACTACGGTGACCAAGTGCTAGACTGAATGCATGCTTTGAGCGCTTTATTAGAGTCAATGGTCGTGATTCAATCACCCACTAATATGGACGGCTATTGGGATTTCCATTGTGACGTAACTTGCTGACGTCGCTTGTTGACATGGCACTAGCCGAGTGGCTACCACGTGTCATTCAAGTTCACGATATACACGTGCCTGAAATGCCAATTTCAACTTGACACTTGTCACTTTCTGATTGAGCCATGTGTCCTTGTTGACGTGCTCTGTTGTCGTGGTCTGTTATTGACATCACTCAAGATGACGTGGACCTTGATACGTGTCTTCCTCCTTGACTTCGAAGCTTCGACTTTAGGGGTTTTGAACACCTCTTGTCTATTAAAGTTTTTGCTATTATTAGGTTACTTTCAATTTACTAGATAACAATAGCATAGACAGGATCACTGAGAGAAACACAATCACAAGAGTACACAAGCATTTATCCTGGGAAACCCTCAAGGGGAAGAAAACCCAACAAAACTTCCTTAATATAGATAGCCAATACAATGCCAAGATAATGAACGAGACAACAGAGAATATCCAACACTGAGCAACACTCCTCTCTCTCTTCCTTCTTCCGGCAACCAGCAATTGCAGCTTCCTTCAAAACTTGCGCACTAGATGAGTGAGCTGAGTGTGTGTCTAAATGAGGCATTGGCCTCTCTTATTTATACAATTCTGGCACGTGTGGAAGTGTCTCTTCACTGGCAGGGTTGACTTCTTCTTCTTGGTGGTTATAACCACCTTTAATATATTATGGGGCCTCTTTAATATATTCTAGGGCCGACTTCTTATTTAGCCTATTACAATTAGGGTTTGACCAATCCACAAAAGGGGATTTGGTCAATTACAATGACCGACATGATCAATCCACAAAAGGGGATTGATCTAATCAATAATAAATATAT
>ML793033.1:311373-368814 GCA_009831015.1 Picea engelmannii
ATAATTCCAATTGAGCTTGTGGTGAATATCAATTCCAAGATATTTGTATGAAGTCACTTCTTCCAAGTTGTTGTTTTCATATACAAAGGTATCATAAGGGATCTTATTGGATTTAATAATCATGACCTTAGTCTTATCAGTATAAACAATCATACCCATATTGGAGCAAAATTCCTTGAGGATTCTTAGTTGGTTTTCAAGATCACGGGGACTTCTTGCCATAAGAACGATATCATCGACATAAAGAAGAAGACTGATGACTATACCAGTGAGAGTAGGGCCGACACAACCTGTTTTTTCCAAGCATTCTTCTAACTTATCAATGTATATACCAAAAAGGGTAGGGGACAAGGGACAACCTTGTTTGACTCCGATATTGCAGTTAATCTCTTTTGACCAGTCCTCAGTGTTTTTAAACTTAACAATAACGTTCTCATACATCCTTATTGCAACAACCCTCAACTCGAGAGGCACTTTTATCTCTTCCAACCTATTCCAAAGGTTTTTCCTAGGAACCATGTCAAAAGCTTTTCTAAAGTCAACAAAACAACAAAAAATATTGGTTTTAGTATTGTGGAACTCCTCTGCAATGATCCTAAAGGTAACAAGATGGTCCACAGTCGAATGATATCTCCTAAACCTGGCCTGGCCTTTAGCTCTTTTACCGTGAATTTCTAGCCAAATGTTAATCTTCTTTTCCAAAATAATTCCATAAAGCTTGGTTAAAATCGGGCTAATCATAATGGTCCTATAATTAGAGGGAAAGTTTTTATCCCCATTTTTAAAAATAGGAACAATGAAGCTTTGCGTCCAGGGTTTAGGGAAGCCCTGCTTGACTGCTAAGTTGAAGAGCTTGTGTATGTGAAGGATAAGGATTGGTCCTTCGGTTTTAAAAATTTCATCTTGGTAGCCTTCAATGTCCTTAGCTTTCCCATTTGCGAGCCGCTTAACCCCTAACTCTATGTCATCTAAAGAAAAAACTTCTTCCTTTGTAGGGACAATAAGAATGGTGTCCATGGCATTAGGGAACTCGTAAAGATTTTTAAGGTAGGAATTCCAATTCGTTAAGGGAATCCTATTATTTTCTTTAGTATTGTGTTTTAGAATTTGACTCTAGAACTTCTTAGGATCCAACTTGTATAGTTGTGAAAGTTGTTCTTGCCTTTTATTGATATAGTATCTTTTTTTCCTTTTAGTTAGGGCTTTGTACGTATTAATCTTATCGAGTTTTAAGGGCTCATTAGAAGCATCCCTAATGGCTTTCCTAGCAATTTTACATTCTTTATCATACCAAGGGTTGGTTGCTCTATTATTCTTTTTATGGACACCTCGAAAGAGAATTTGTTAATAGAAGTGGAAAGGGTAGTTGTAAAATTATGATAGAGTTCTTCAATGTTGTCCTTATAAGTTAAGAGGTTTAATTTACTATTTAAATCCTTTAAGAAAATGTCAACTTTACTTTTGTCAAAGCGCAAATCCCTTTGATTATCAAAATTCTCTTCAATGGTGCTCCTATGCATGGAGAATTTTAGAGTTATGGTTAAAGGTTTATGATCAGAGTTGGGCTCATGGTCATTTAAAAGGTCAAAGGTTGTTATTTGGTTGGAAATGGGGATATTAGATATCACATAATCTACAACACTACTACCTAGCCCATGAATACATGTCATTTGATTCGAGTTTGGCCACTTCATTACTCCATTGCAAATTATTAGGTCTTGAGAGCTACAGAGCTTGACCAACTCAGTACCAAACAAATTCTCAATTAGGTCTTCAGATGTTCTTTTGTAGCTATTAGATAAAACAAGGTCCTCATCTAGCCATAAATGATTATGGTTGGAGTCATCACTTAAAAGAGTAGCTTATTTAGTTGCAATCCTAGCATTAAAGTCTCCTAGCGGGAGGATATTACCTTCATTTTTTCAAATTATAAATATCTTGTTCTAAATTATTATAGGGACAATTTTTATCTAGGTTATTTTTCTTATAAAAAGTAGAATTAATAGGTGCAAAATAACAAATTGTTATATACATCTTCTTGACATTGGTGTTTGAAATTTCTATCCAAATGTATTGATTAAGAGGGTCAATCTTATAAAGTTGAATGTGAGGAGAAATGTTTTTTTAAATATAACAAGCTATGCCTCCTATCCCTCTACGGTGGGATTTTTTGTTCCATGTCGACCACAAGACAAATCTTTCCATGTTAGGGACCTTAGACTCCTCATGCTCACAAGTTTCAACTAGATAGATAATATCAATATCACTTGGGATCCAACTTATCATAGAACCTTTGCGCCATGGAAAGCCATGACAATTCCAAAAAAGGATCCCAAGTGTCCCAAATTCATATTTATTATTATCCTTCTGGTCTCTATCCCTAACAATAGCTTTTCGATTTCTAATTATTGTCCATTTTCCTTCTTTCCTGACTTCTTTTATCTTTTGAACTTTCTTCCTTAATTCAGCTTGGTCTTCAGGAATGAGGTCTTCATTTATGAATATTCATGACCCTTTTAAGCTCGGAGATTTACTAAGTATGCTATATTTATGGTCATTACAACTTACTTTGACACGAATCAACCTATCTTTGTGATCAATTATTTTTCCTAGCCTCTTTGTTTCTATGAGGTAAGTTGTATCAATTTATGATTTATTTTTTAATTCTTCTTTTATTATTGCTAGCGTATCCTCCTCTTGTTGTTCCTTTATACCAAAAATTATGAGGTTCAAGGCTCTTTTGTTACGCTCATGGTCCAATTCGATTAGCTTATTCATTTCCTCTTTGATGGGTTTGATGTCCAATTTGGTTTCCATATTATTGAGGGTCAAATTGTTGGTTAGTTTTTCTTCTAGCGCTTTAATCCTATCTCTCAAGTTGTGATTTTCTTCAACCCCTCCTTCTTGGGTTGATTGTTTATGTTTTTCCATTTCTTGAATTCTATCCTTCATTGTCTGCAATTCACTCTTGAATTCTAAGAATCTATCTTCTATTTGAGTTTGAATGGTATCTTTAAATTTTTTTATCAATCATTGCCTATAGCTCTATTTGGAGTTTTACATCTCTTTCTTCACTCCTTTTTTCTAATGTTTCTAACTCTATTTGGATTTTGGCATCTCTCTCTTCTCTTTTTTTTTCTACTGATTCCATATAATCGTAAAGGATCTCTAGGGTGATTTTGGGTCAGTTACCTTGAGATTTTTTCATTAGGAGAGCTCTTTTCATCGAGGGTTTTTTATCCTCAAGTTATTAATTGGACTTTTCAGCTTTATTAATTTCCTTTGAGTTTTTCCCTCCCACCATGCAATAATTCATCCAAAGTGGTGAAAGACATTCTAATGGAGTTATCTTCTGGTAACTATTGTTTAGGAATGATGTAAATGACCATGTATGACATCTTAGAAAATTTCGCGGAATTTCGACGAGTCTAGATAATATTTTTTTAATTAATTAAATTTTCCTAAGTTTGGAGGTTTAATTATTTAATTAATTAATTATTTTTGAGCAAAAATTGTAAAAACTAGGCCCTTGGATTTTTGATAGGGGTATTTGTGCTCAAAAGAAATGGAATGAGACCCTCTACACCCTTGGACCAAGTTTCATCTCAGATGGACAACTTTTGTTAGGTGTTTGTCCACCAGGAGTCTCAGTCAGTCAAAACAACAATTTTAATTGTTAAATCGTGACATAGGAAAAAAATCATTTTTGTAATTTTGAGCAAATGGATGAAAGTAAAAATGGATAGAGGTGAGAGAGATTTTTCCTAACCTTTTCCAACCCTCACATCACCCCCTCACCTAGCCATTAAACAAAAACGTCACTTTTCCTAGAGTGGTGTGCCTCCCTTTTAAAAAGTTTCCAAAAAGTGAAAAAATAATAAAAAAATTAATGGGAGACTTATTATATCCATTGGTGTGCCTCCCTAGACCCTACAAATCATCATTTAACTTATCAAAGCCTTGCCAACTCACTCCAAATCTTTTCCACTTCATCCATCCATGCCAAAACCCTAGCTTACCAAAACCCTAAAAGTGACTTTTCTTTGATGTGTGACACTTGTAACTCATCCAAGAGGGGTAGCTTTGCCTTCCCAAGTATAAATAGAACCCCTCCCTCACTCATTTCTTCACCATATATTGAGCTACTTGATTTTCACCACATGTCTCTCTCATTCTTGTCCATCTTACATCCATTATTTTGCTCTTGAGAGTGTTGGAGCAATTTATTGCTACACGACTCTCCTTTTGAGTAATAAATATAAACTTTGGAGGATTGGAAGAACAATGAATATTCTTGTCTCTTGCTTGCATATGAGGTAATATTGTGGATTTGACATCTTGGGTTGCATAGAGTAGATTATTGGGTAACGTATTTTACTTGGGTAGATCACACAACTAGTATTATTATTGATCTATATATGTGGATTTGTTAATAGGGTACAAGTATTTTATTTTGTTAGCATATTCAACCATATTATCTACTTGTATGCATCACATTTTGTTGAAGTTTTGTAGGTTTTCTTCTAGGGTTTTATTGGGATAGCCTTAAGGAAGAGTCGTCCCTCAAAGCTTACTCAAACTACTTCTTTTCTCATTCTCTTCTTGCTGTCCACTTCATCTAATATTTTAGCTAGCTTAACATCATAGATTGGTCATCCAAAATATACTTTTTCCATAAAAAAAATTATGTGAAAAATTTATGCCCTAAAACAAAAAAAATTCTTCATTTTTATTGTTGTGTGTAGCTTTTCCAACAAGCATAGCTTGTTGGTTTTTGCAGGTTCTTATCAAGTTGAGGGGGTTATGTTGCCCAAAATCAGCCACATAACACTCCAAGACCCTTCTCTTCAAGTGGGTAATGAATCTCAACCTTCCTCTTCACTTTTCTAAGCTTCTTGTGTATATTTCTTTTATTTTTAGTTAATTTTTGTGGCTCATAGCTTGGGAGGAGAATTGGTACGACCTACCTCTCATGTGTGAGTTTAGGGTTAGATCTAGTTTTAAGTTTTTCATCTCAAAGTCATCTTCCCAAGCTAGGACGTCGGGTTTAGCAAGTATTTTGTTAATAATTATTGTTGCTTGCTTACTTCTCAACCCCTTTGACACAATAAAGGTAGGCTTGCCTCCACCTTGTGTCACTGAGTGGTTTGTTGTTGCTTATATTTCTCTTTCCAAGTTATTTCTCATCTTAATGATTGCCTACACCTTGGGAGAGACATCCCCAAAATTGTAAGGCTAGGGTAATAATGTGTTCATGTTTTCTTCATGCTTTGATGGTTAAAATATTCTAGATCTAGATCTCATTCACACATTAAAGTTTAGCCTAAGCCCTTGGGGCATAATCTACTTGCATGTTTTAAGTTATCCCAAGTTCTATTTCTCCCACATGCTCTAATCCAACACTAAATGGTTTACTGCATTGATGGTATAATAAGTGTCTCTCTCTTTCATGTTATTTCATACTTAAGGCCATTTGCCATCACTTAAGTTAATGTATTGTTGGGCATGTTGATAGTGTAGGCACACATCTAAATCTTAAGCTTCTCCACACTTAATGCTCTATCTCAATGCTATAACAATCAATAGATAAGTGGTGATAAGCTTGAGTCTCTCTCTTTTCTTTGGAAAGTTGTTCTTGCCCTTGTTCATTAGCATTTTTTTACAAGATTTTCATGTTTTGGCTTAACTAATGGTGATACGATAAATCTTTATTTCAGCTCTCTTTACTTTCTTTACATGTGTTAATGTGCTTAACTTTACATGCTTAATAACATGTTTTCAAAGCTGCATAAAGTTTCGGTTTTGACATAAAATCACCATTTTAAGGCAACTAAAAGTCATTAAAACACTCTCTAATACACCCAAAAACCTAACCAATTGATATATAAACTTAATAGACTTAATAGGGTACCTAAAATCACCATTTTCGCCATCTAAAATGGGGATTGAGGAAGACAACGAAAGGTGTTAGGCCGGGGATGGTTTCACGGCACGCAACGTCCTTCCTGGGAGTACTCAGTTCATTAGGGTTGACTTGTGAAGCTAGGGTAGGCCTCGTTGCCTCACTTCTTGAACATCCAACATCCATTTGGTAATTGGGGGAGAAGGTTTTTGGTCAAACACTTGGTTAGGGTAATTAAAGTCTTTCAAATCTTAAAAACCCTTAACTCACTAAGCAATTAATAACCTTGGTTTAAATTGGGATATCTTAATGTTTAATACTTGCAAGTATAATATTCAAATCTCATATACAAGAATGCTTTGTGGTTAATCAACTAAGTGTCATAACTATTGTGGAACACTTGTGTTTAAAGCTTATAAATCTTCTAAGTGTCCTTGTGAATTTTGAGTGTTGATGTTGCCATTGAGGAGCAGTCTAATAGAGTAAGTGTTATTGGGGCATGCTTAGGATTAATGTGTTGATGATGTTCACGTCTTGATTGTATCTAACTTCCTGCACATTTAAGCAAACATGGTTAGCTTGTTATATTGTAATATTGTGTATCTAGCATTCTTTATTTGTAAGTATACAATCGTGTTGTACCTTTGTAAGTAAGTTGTAAATCTTTTGTAACCAAACACCCTTAATTTTAGTTGACCCCTTGCCCAACCTTAGGCACTAGTCTTAGTTGACCTAAGGAAAGGCTTGCTTGACATAATAAATCTTGCATCTTGCATTGTTGCCTTTGCATCATAGGTTAGACTCCCCCTAAACCTTAACTAATTGAAATCTACTCCTAGAACTTAATGTAAATCTCATCTAGAAACTAGGGTCTACCCCCATTTGGCTTCCCTAGGAGTAAGCCTAGACAGAAGAGGTTCAAGCCAAAGTGACAGTGTGGGTTTGAACCTAGGCATTGTGCCTCCAAGGACACACTAAGTGAGCAGGACTTAGCTCACATTTGCAAGTGTGTATAAGGATGGCAACACTGCTTTTCGCACTTATGAAGACCATTATGAGTTCTTGGTGGTGCCCTTTGGCCTTTGCAATGCACCTTCCACCTTCCAGAGTCTCATGAACAAAATATTTAAACCCTTTCTGCATCATTTTGTCCTTGTCTTTTTTTATGACATCTTAATCTACAGTAAAACTTGGCAATCCCATGTCACCCATGTGGATAATGTCTTACAACTACTTCTTGATCATCAACTCTTTCTTAAGAGGTCCAACTATGCCTTCGATGTATTTGAAGTGGAATATTTGGGCCATAATGTTAATCATGATGGTGTACATGTGGATTCGAAGAAAATTGAAGCATTGATAGACTAGCCTCGCCCCAAAACTCTTAAAATTTTAAGAGGTTTTCTTGGTCTCACTAGTTATTATAGAAAGTTTGTAAGGAACTATGGTAAGATTGCATCTCCCCTCGTAGCCTTCTTAAAAAAAATGCTTTTAATTAGAATGATGTCGCAAAACAAGATTTTCAGGACTTGAAGAATTTTATGTGTACAACCCTAATACTCGCTCTGCTTGACTTCACTGAAACCTTGTCTTGGAATGTGACACCTTGGGTAAAGGCATTAGAGCAGTACTCATGCAAGAAGGACGAGCAATGGCTTTTCCTAGCAAACAAATATGTGATAGGCCCTTGGAAAAATCAACTTATAAAAAGGAGATGATGGCTATATTGCATGTTATGGATATTTGGAGTCCATACCTACTCAGGTAACATTTCTAGATTAAAACTGATCATCGCAACTTGAAATACTTCCTGGAGCAAAGGATTTCTTCCCGTGAGCAACAAAAATGGGTCAACAAAATGTTGGGATATGACTATGAGATAATTTATAAGACGAAGAATGTGGTAGGACATGCTCTCTCCTGGAAGTATGAAAAGGAAGGGTCCCTCTTTTCACTCTCCTTCATAATAGCAGGCTAGTTGAATGATGTTCACAACAAATGGTTAACAAATCCAAAGATTTCTAGCATGATCCAACAACTTCAAATAGAACCCCATGCATATCAGGGCCACACTTGGCAAAATGCAAAGCTTCGCTATAAAGGGCGTCCTTATTTGAATAAACAATCAACATTTAAATCACAAGTGTTATCTAAACTACATCCCTCTCCCACAGTAGGTCATTCAATGTTTCATAAACCATATGAAAGAATCAAACGTTCATTTTTTTGGGAAGGCATGCAGAAGGAAATTTGCACCTTTGTGGCAGAGTGTGACATTTTCCAACGACACAAGGGAGAGACAATGAAACCTTCAGGGGAACTAATACCTTTATCCATTATGCTACTTGTATACACTATCATTTCTATACACTTCATTGTGGGGTTACCAAAATCTGTCAATATATCTGTAATCATGGTTGTGGTTGAACACCTCTCCGAATATGCTCATTTTTTTCTCTACAACACACCTCCAGGGCCTCCATGGGTCACTCACATATTTATGGATAATATCTTTAAACTCCATGTTATGTCACCGTCTATTGCGACAAAATCGTGATCCACCTTCACTAGCAATTTCTAGCAATAGTTGTTTCAGCTCCAAGGCATTCAACTGAATCTCAACACATCATATCACCCCCAAACTAATAGTCAGACTGAAGTTGTCAACAAGTTCTTGGAAGCATATTTTCGGTGATTTACTTCAGAGAGACAATCCCAATGGGTCCAATGGTTACCTCTAGTAGAATGATGGTATAATGCAATTTATCACGGTGTGACTCGAATGACTCTCTTTGAGGTTATCTATGGCCAAAATCTCCCATTAGTACTATCCTACTTACTAAGAGTCTCTAAGGTGCAGTAGGTAGACAAAACCCTCACATCTCGAGCTAACAATCTCTATGCTCTCAAGGATAATATGGTAATGGCTCAAAACAAGATGAAGCATTAGGCTATTCAACATCATTCCAAATGCCATTTTGAAGAAGGGGATCAAGTGTTCCTTCCTCTGCAACCTTATAAGCAAACCTCACTCAAAGCTAACCACCACCTGAAGCTTGCTCCCAAATTTTATGGCCCCTATAAGGTCCTCAAACGTATTGGGCTAGTGGCTTACCAATTGAAGCTTCCTAGCCACTTTAAATTCATCATATATTTCATGTCTCTTGCTTAAATAAAGTGGTCAGATCTAATCGTCGTATTCAAACTAGCCTTCCAGACCTGGATGAAGAAAGTTCCATTTGGTTGCATCCTGAGGCCATCCTTGACAATAGAGAATGTCGTCTCTACTAGCCAACTATCCAAGAGGTCCTAATATAGTGGAAAGATACACAACCTGAGGACGCCACATGGGAACCACCAAAGATCCTTCAACAATTTCCTCATCTCCATCCTTGAGGACAATATTACTTTATAAGGGGGAGGGCATGTTATGTTCCTACCTTAACTCCTTTAAGTAGATAGATGGGTTGCTATGTATTGAGGTCATCTCTATTAATAAGATTCATGTACCGAATATAGTGTGAAAGCAATAATTGTAAGAAAGCTTACTAGAAGGTTTTTCCTACTAGAAAGTTCCTAGGAGGTTAGATATAAACTATTGTGAAAGAAATCATTGTAAGAAGGCTTACTAAAGGGTTCCACCTATTAGAAAGTTCCTAGGAGGTTAGATAAAATCTATATAAAGAAGTAAAAGCAATATAATGAGATGTTTTGCGAAGCATATGTAATTGGAGCTTTGCTCATCTAGAGGTTGCCTCCTTGGAGAGGAAAGTGAACATTGCTTTCATAAATAAAGGTATTGTTATTTGTGGTATTTTGGTTCTTCTACAATTGCCTATCATTGTTATAATTTATCATTTTCTCACTAGATCTTGCTATATTCTATTATTTCTACTCAGAATATTCTATTTTTCTAATAACACTATAGTTTCAATGCCCATTCAACCATGTGTGGGATCCAAAGGGCCCAAATTGGCATGAAAAAACCTAAAGACACCAAAGAATAAAAAGGAAAAAGTAAAAACAACCAAGAATCATAAATTTGTCCGAATTCCCCCTACCTTCTTGTTTTAATCTTTATGCATTCGTGCTTTCATTTGGAGTGAACGAAAGCTAACAAAATTATCTTTGTGCATCTTGGAATGCTAACAAGTCCTGAAAGGTGATTGTGTAGTTAAGGAGCATTTGATTTTCTGTGGAGATTTTCAGATTCGAACAGGACAACAATGTTTCTCGGGGTCTTTAAATTCCTATTGATTGTTTTGAAGTTTATTGTTGTGGGAAGCAATTTGTTTGAAGTTTCATCTCTCTACTTTTTTCTACATTTATAAACTTCATGGAGGGAGGGAGCCAACTAACTAAGAGCCAAATGAGACCATTATAGCCTCAAGGTCAAGAAAACGGAAATCCAAACAAACTCCAACCCAACCTAATCCCCAAGAAACCCCCCTTGCAATTTATGAAGAAGATAACTAAGAAAAAGATTAAAAACAATGGGGGTTATAGTGAATGGGAATGCACACTATGAAAACATAGTTTCAAGGGTAGATACACCAAGGTACAACATCATATTTTGAGTATATTTGTTAAGGGAGTGAAGGTTTGCAAATATACTCTTGAAAAGAGGATAGGCATGATCAAGCATCACATGGTTTCCATAGGATCAACACTGAAACAAAATTGCAAAGACCCCCACCCCACCATAAACAATCTAGACTTGGAGATCCCTCCCAAGCTAGGCATGTTCATGTGAATGAGAAAACTCAATTTGTAGATACATTGAGGGGGGGGGTGGTCTTCTACTTCCAAGATTAAGTTTGTAGCAAATGAGAAAATTTTGAAAATGTACAATGTTCAACATTGAAATGAAGTTGATGACGCTATAGAAGAATTTTTTATGGTCAATGGGATTGCATTTAATGACACCCAATGTCCTTGCTATAAAGAAATGGTAAAGGAAATCATAGTTTTTGGGTCAAGATATGCACCCCCAAGGTTACAACGAATGAGAGCATTATTGTTATCGATAGGGGGTCACAAGAATGCAAGATTAATTGAGGACCTCAAGCAATCTAGGCTTGTTTCAGGGTTATGGATGATTGGATAGATATTCTACAAAGATCTTAGTTGAACAAGAATGTCACATCCCCAAAAGGGCCCTACTTTTTAAGGGTATAGATTGTATGGGAAAATAGAAGGATGCAACTTCCCAATTTCAAGTGTTGAAGGACGCAACAAAGACGTTGGTCCTTCTAATGTAGTAGGAGGTTATCATAGATGCAACACCAGTTTGTAGAGAAAATTGGCATTGGTTCCAAGCCAATATAAACATATCTTTTAGGCTACTTGTTGAGTGCAAGCTCCTAACAATGTACTCAAAGAAATTGGAAAAATACCTTGGATTGTATGCATCATTTTGGATGAGAGAGAGGAACAATAGTTCATTTGCAACCACCATGAATTTTTAGCAATTTATAGGATGCATGAAAAGTTTCAATCACACATTTATTGTAAACTACATACACAATGTATGTCACATACTCTGTTTTTCTTGATTGCACGCTCGAAGTGTATGTGATCTCACAAGCCACTATTGTTAGAGTTGAGTGGACTTCATGGGGGAAACAACCAAGGAAGTTCACCAATGGAGAAAAAAACTTATTTTTGGGGTTCTTAGAGTAGAGAAAAACCCCACCAAGGCTATCTCATGAAGATTCTTTCTATTAATATTAGAGGCCTTGGGGGTCAGGCCAAAAAATTGGCCCTCAAATGATGGGTAGAGACTAACAATCCTGAAGTGTTGTTTATTAAGGAAACTATGGGATTGGGTGATGATTTGATTAGGGATTTGAGGAAGGTTTTGGTGGGATGGGATTTTGTGGTGCTAGATTCGATGGGGTCTTCTGGTAGTCTAATTACAAGTCGGTGTTCGAACCTCTATTTGATCAACTTTTTTACTATTTGTTCAAGCCTATGTACATAAGTGTTGTGAAAATAGTTTTGGGTTTACTTTGACTTTGCTCAATGTTTATGGTCCCTATGATGAGAAATAAGACTTTTGGATGAGTTTGGTTTCAGCTCAGTGGGATAAAGCTAAAAATTTAATTTTAGGGGGGGGGTTGAACTTAACGCTCAACCGAGGGATATTTGGGGGGCTATCGCCTGCCATGATAGGTAAGTTGACTTCTTTCTTGATTGTTTTGAAACCCTAGGGTGGGTGGACATCGAGCCATTAGAGATAAGGTCCACCTAGACTAATAATAGAGCAGGGGATGTCGAGGTTGTTAAGTGCTTGGACATGTTTCTTGTGCATCATGCTCTATTGGAAAGGGTCTCTTGTTCCAGGTCTTGGGTGGATCCATTGAGATGCTCAGATCACTTTTTGATTTATCTAGAAAATTAGGATTGGGGGATGAGAAACCAAAGGCTCTTTTTAAGTACAATCCATGTTGGTTTGAAGAGTTTGAGTTACAAGAGATAGTGAAGTCTTCTTGGAAACACATTGATCTGGATTTATGTAGGAACACAATGAAATACAGAAATACACATAAATGCAGAGATGCAACGGAAATGAGACTTCATTTCATTAATAACAAATGATTGAAATATGCTTACAGACAGAATGGAAATAAACTAGCTAGGGCGTTGGTAGCTTATCTCTGAGAAGAGATGTGGTAGCTACTGGCCTCTGAATTGTGTTACAATGAGGCTCGAAGGCCTATTATTATTGAGAAGCAATGGAAAACCCTAAACATCCAAAGACCTAACCCTAGGAGATGAAACACCAAGACTATGGGCCCCGTTTGGGTAAGTTGGTACATCAACTTCCCAGGGACGTAACTTTGGCATACGATCTCCGTTTGACGCGTTCCATACCTCGTTAGAAAGATATATCCGAGGACTACAACTTTTGGGTGAGAAACATCTATTTATCATCCATGTTGCTCCTCGTTTTCCCAAAAAAACATCGTTTAAGGCCTCAAAACGGCTCCAGAAGTTCAGGACCCAAAAAACTGCTAAAAATAGTAAACTGTGCGGAAACTGAAGAACTGAAAGAAGCAATGGTGGGGGTCCAAGTGGAATAGTTGGGTGGCCACCAATATCCACCTGGATCATTCATCCCCCCTTAGGAAGCAATGGTCCCCATTGCGTTGAGTTCCTCCATGAGATGAGGAAACTTCTACTGAACTTGGTCCCTGGTGAGCAACTTGCCTTGGTGAAGGACTTGGTTTGCTTTGACAACTCGATATAGCGGTATCCTTTGTTGTCGGGTGTGCTTGATCTGATCAGTTCTGGCTTGTTTCATGCAGTCTGGATTTAACTCTATTGGTGTGAGTTGTTCTGCCATGTCAGATGTGTCTAGTAGAGGTGGAAAGTAGGGCTGAAGGCGGTCCACATTGAACACTGGGTGCAGACCAAGGAATGGTGGAATGCTGAGCTCAAAGGCATTGTCCCCTACAGCCTTGGTGAGGGTGTACGACCCATATCGGAGCAGACGAAGATTGTGGTAGGGTCCAGCGAGGCGCTCCTTTTGCAAATGCAGCCACACTTTGTCGCCCACCTGGAAGTTGTGTGGCACCCGATGTTGATCATGTCGTTGCTTGTACTTAGCATTGGATCTGTCCAAGATGTCATGAACCTGTTGGCAGATGTGTTGAATGCGCTCAATGAAGTTGTTTGCCTTGTTAGCCTCATATTGGACATGAGTTGAATCTTCCTGAGTAGCCACAAATGGCATGGCTATGTCAATGAGACATAGTGGCTGGAATCCCAAGCCCACTTGAAAGGAGTTATGGTTGGTTGAGCTATAGAGAGCCTGGTTGTAGTTGTGTTGTACATAGGGGAGGCTCTCATCCCATGTGCATGGATGATTTGAATTGTACATGCGCAGAATGTGTACGATCATCCAGTTGATGACCTCTATTTGGCCATCAGTTTACGGATGGAAAGTTGTGGACTTAGTGAGCTTGGTGTCCAACATCGACCAGAGGCTAGACAAAAATGTACTAAGGAACCTGTTGTCCTGATCTGAGATGATAGACTGTGGGATCCCAAAGTGTACCCACACTCGTTCAAAGAAGAGTTTAGTAGTGGCTTCTACTGTGATATTCTTCTTGTAGGCCATCATAATGGACATCTTCGAGAATTGGTCGACGACCGCAAAAACACAGTCATTGCCATGCTTAGTAGAAGGAAGGCCCGACATGTAATCCATAGAGATGGATTCCCAAGGTCCACTGGGGGTAGGAAGCGGAGTATAGAGGCCTTGCTTCTTGATGGTCGGTTTGGCAATGGTGCAAGTAGTGCAGGACTTGATGTACTTCCCGACATCTTGTCGAAGGTTCGGCCAATAGAAATACTTTTGCAGTACTACCACGGTTTTCTCGACCCTGAAATGCCCAACGACCCGACTGTAATGCGCCTCCCAAATCATCTTGGCACGCTCGCTTGAAGGAACACAAAGGTGTCCCAGGGGACAAAGCAGGGCATCCTGGAGGTGAAAATTGGGAACTTGCTTACCCTCCAAGAGTGTATTGTATGTGTGGCCGAATTCTGGATCACTTGTGTAGAGAAGTGTCCAATCAGAAGTCTCATGCCCACAAGAGTTGAGCACAGTGGTTAGTGCCATGATTGGTGGTCAACTGAGGCAATCGACAACATTATTGGTGCTGCCTTTCTTGTACTTAATGTTCAAATGAAACTGTTGCAGGTATGTGGACCACTTCTGATGGCGATCGTTCTGCAACTTCCCTTGTGTCTGTATGAACTGCAGGGGTCGGTGGTCTATGTGGATGATCGTTTCCTTTCCCAAAATGCAATGCTTCTATTGCCGAAAATCCTGCACAATGGAATACATTTCTTTGTCATAAGTGGGATACTTCCGGACTGTGTCGAAAAGTGTCTCACTGTGATATGCCATTGGATGCCCATGTTGAGTAAGGACTGGCCCAATAGCATAATCAGAGGCATCTGTCTCGATCTCAAATGGTTGTTGCAAGTCTAGTAATGTGAGCACTGGTGCAAAGCAGAGGCGATGCTTCAACTCCCCGAATGCCTTCTATTGAGATTCATACCAAAAGAATTTTGCTTTAGCTCCTCCCTTGGTGACTTGACTCAAGGGCCAAGTGATATGAGAGAATCCCAACACAAACCTGCAGTAGAAATTGGCAAGACCTAAAAAGATGTGGAGCTCTGTTAGGGTGGTTGGGGTTGGCCAATCCCAAATGACTTGGATGTTTGCTAGATCCATATGCACCCCCCGCTCATCAATAATGTATCCTAGATACTGAACCTAGGTCATGCCAAAAGTGCATTTCTCCAAATTGGCACACAACTTGTGTTGCCGCAGTGTTTGGAGGACTTGTCGGATGTGGTGGAGGTGCTCTTCCCAAGTTTGGCTAAAGATAAGAATGTCATCCAAGTACACCACTACAAATGAGTTGGTGAATGGCCGCAGGATGTCATCCATTAGCCCCATGAAGGTTGCAGGGGCATTCGTCAACCCGAATGGCATGACCAACCATTCGAAAAGGCCCTCCTTGGATTTGAAGGCAGTCTTCCACACATCAGAGGGTTCGATTGGTACCTGGTGATACCCAGACTTCAAGTCGATCTTGCTGAAATATTTCACCCCCTTGAGTTGGTCCATAAGGTCATCAATCTGTGGGATCGGGTACCTATTCCGGACAGTGATCTTGTTTAGTGCCCGATAGTCAATGTGGAGTCTCCAAGTCCCATCCTTCTTCTGCACCAACACGATCGGGCTCCCACAGGGTGATGAACTCGACCGGATGTGACCTTTCTGCAACAGCTCCTGAATCTGCCTCTTGATTTTGTCATTCTCCAAAACAGAGTGTCGATAGATGGATCCATTGGGTAGCGATGCACCTGGGGTCAGATCGATGGGGTGCTTGACCTGGCAGTGTAGAGGCACCCTTGCAGGTGAGGTGAAGATGTCATTGTACTCCTCCACGACCTTATCCATCTGTTGTTTTCATGCAACGGGGCCCTGTCTGGAGGTCATGGCCACAATCTTCCTCTTTCCCTGAGGGTGGATCATCAGGAAAACAAATTTCCTAGTTTTGGAAATGAGCTTACTGCATTGTTTTGCAATAACCAAAGAGATGGTGGTAGGCGGTGCTATCTCTGGTATCCTGTACAACTTATTGCCCAAAGTAATAATAGCAACACGAGGCCTGGACTCATACACAACATGTCGCTTCCACAAGTACGGTTGGCCTAATAATACATCAGAAACATCAAGAGGAGCAATGTCACATACTACCTCATCCATGAAGGGATTGATGTTGTAGGGAAGGCGACATTGTTGGCTGACGCGGAGGTCCCGTCCTTGGTGCAACCACCCGATGGTGTATGGTTGTGGGTGTGTTGTGGTCAGCAAGCCCAGCCGCTTCACGACCTCTACTGAGATGAGGTTCTTCTGGCTCCTACTATCGACAATGAACTGTAATGGGGAACCCTTTACCCACATCTTGGAATGGAAGAGACGCTCTGCCTCCTCTGGATCTTCTGGTTCCTCCTTCTGGATCTTCGTGGTGGCAATGATGGCATTGGGATCCACCTCGATAATCTGCTTCCTCCTGTCATTCCCTTGTCGGGTTCTGATTCAGAGTCAGAGCATGCATCTGATTTAGAAGCCTTCAACTCGGCTACCAGTGACTGCTTGGCCCAACACTCACTTGTGTTGTGAGTGGAGCTCTTATGGAACTCACACCACTTCCCCGTGTCCTTTTTTGGCTTCGTGGTGTTGTTCTTTGCTTGTGGATTTGGTGGGTTGTCCTGAGCCGCCCCGCTTTGGCTTGGTCCTTTGTTTTGCGGTTTGGGGGTACCTTTCCCTTGCTTCTGATTTGCAAACCCAAAGTCTCGCTTTTTTTGTTTGAATTTCTGTTCAATCTTGGCAGCGTATCCGTATGCCACACCAAGCGAGGAGATGTCGAGGAACTCCATTTCCTCCTGAATGTATCTGTGCAGACAACTGTGGTACTTTAACACCAAATGTTTCTTTGAATCTTTGATACCCAACTTTGTGCGTAGGGTATGAAATAGATTCGTCATCTCATGCACATCTTAGTCCCTTTGCTGCCGCAACGTAGTCCATTGTATGTATTTGTCCTCATATCTCCCCACGGGATAATATTGTTCCTTGATGGCGTCTCAGAAAGAATTCCAAGTGGGTGTGGCCGAGAACAGAGAGAGTTCCCCCTTGCCCTATTGCTCCGAGTAGGTTTCCCACCAGTCCTTGACATGGGGGGCGTCTTTGAGGAGTGCAAAAATAATCCTTTCTCAGTCGGAAAAGTCATGAACCGAGAAATATCCTTCTAACAAATTCAACCATCTATCTATGGCATCTGCATCTATTTGGCCCTAAAATATGGGAATGTCAAAGTTTACTTGTACCTTAAAAGGAGTGGCGCCTCCAGAGTGGTTGTTGGATGTCGATGCGCCGCCAGTGGGAATCCGTTGAAGAATCTGGGCAAAGTTGTCCATCATCGCGTACATTTGTTTCTCGAGGGCCTCCTCGAGCAACATTTTGATAGGATCTCCTGCTCTCTCATCTTTCTTTTCTTCCCCCATGGGCGGTCGTCGGGGTTTGCGAGGCTGATCTTGCAAAGGTTCAACCAGATCGAGCCCCAACTCCTTATACCCTGACCTCGTTGGGGACATGCAAAGAAGGATCAAGAACGAGCAGACCGCTCTGATACCACTGATCCAGATTTATGCAGGAACACAATGAAATACAGAAATACACATAAACACAGAAATGCAGTGGAAATAAGACTTCATTTCATTAATAACAAATGACTGAAATATGCTTACAGACAGAATGGAAATAAACTAGCTAGGGCGCTGGTAGCTTATCTCTGAGAAGAGATGTGGCGGCTACTAGCCTCTGAACTATGTTACAATGAAGCTCGAAGGCCTATTATTATTGAGAAACAATGGAAAACCCTAAACATCCAAAGACCTAACCCTAGGAGATGAAACGCCAAGACTATGGGCCATGTTTGTGTAAGTTGGTACATCAACTTCCCAGGGATGTAACTTTGGCATACGATCTCTGTTTGACGCGTTCCATACCTCGTTAGAAATATATATACGAGGACTACAACTTTTGGGTGAGCAACATTGAACTACAATCCATGTTGCTCCCCGTTTTCCCAAAAAACATCGTTTAAGGCCTCAAAATGGCTCCGAAAGTTCAGGACCCGAAAAACTGCTAAAAATAGTAAATTGTGTGGAAACTAAAAAACTGAAAGAAGCAATGGTGGGGGTCCAAGTGGAATAGGTGGGTGGCCACCAATATCCACCTGGATCACACATTGATGCTATGTTGGAGGACTCACCCAATGTTCAATTCACAAATTCTCTAAGGATGCTAAGAGAAGGAAAAATATTGGGAAGCTAAGAGTTTTAAGGCCCGAGATGCACAGTTAAAATTGGTGGAGAAGAACTTGGAAACTATATATAAGGAACATCTAGCTAGTCTATTTGATGAGGAGATCCTAGAGAATCTCAAAGTTCTGGAGTCAAAAAAAAATAAACTCCTCTTGGATAAAGAGGAAGATTGGCGTATTAAAAGCCGAGCCATATGGCTAGCCTCCGAGGATCAGAATACCATATTCTTTCATAAGTTTGCAAACTATCGAAAGAGTTTGAATACCTTCTGGGAATTAAATGATCAGGAGGGGAAAAAGGTAAGAGGGTTCAAGGGGCTAGCTGATTTAGGGGTACACCATTTTCAAGAATTATACCAGGAACCAAAACGAGAAAATCTTGGGGAAGTTCTGAAGGTGATTTATTTTTTCCCCATAATGATTGAAGAGGAGGAAAATGAGGCTCTTATTATGAAAGTTACTTTGATTAGTTATAGGGGGTGCTCTATTCATTCAGGAAGGAAACGAGCCCTAGTATTAACAAATGGCCAATGGAATTCTATCTGGATTTCTTTGAAGTGGTGGGAGAGGATCTATTAAAAGTAGTGGAGGAGATTCAACTGACAGGTAGAGTCCCTGGTAACATCAACACTACTTTCATAGCCTTAATACCAAAGCTAGATTGCCCGAGGAACTTTTATGGCTACAGACCAATCCCTCTTTGTAATTGTGTGTATAATATTGTTTCCAAGATTATAGCAATGCGGTTTCCAGATTTATAGCTCCATAATTGTTTGGATTTCTAGAATGGAGATTGATTCATGAGGCAATTGGGTCTACCCAAAAGGGGCTCCATTCTATAAATAACTCACAGTCGCCAACAGTGGTCATTAAGCTCGACCTGTTAAAAGTTTATGACATGGTATCTTGGTTGTACTTAAGACTTCTCATGCTCCATTTGGGAATCTCTCTTCCCTTGGTAAAGTGGATCATGGGATGCATAACCTCAGTGTCTTTCTTAGTACTGATAAATGGTTCGGCCTCTCCTTTCTTCAAGGCTTCCCGAGGACTTTAACAAGGATGTCCTTTATCTCCATACCTTTTTTTGCTGGTAGTAGGGGGGATGATGTAGAAAATCAGTAACAAAAGTACACTAACTCACATAGGTCTTTTGTCAAACACTTAGCAAACACAAATTTCTATCTTAAATGAACTCTGATATGTAATAAGCTACATTCAGCGATATCATAAGTAGGAACACACATTACTAAGTAAATAACAACGAAAAATAACAATGAACAACAGTCACAAAACACATGTGCACACTCGGATTTTGGTAACCAGCCAGGGAAAACCCACCAAGAGAGTTTTATTACCAGGTTCAGAAAGTTCAAAAGTTACAGCAGTAATGCATTTGGCAACAAGAGAATCACTTACAGACACCCACAACTATCCCACAATTTTTGCCTAGAAACCTATGCCCAAAAAAGTTTGTACTATTGTACGACCTTGCTAAAATCGGCACCTCGAAAACAGTTCCAAAACGTTGTTGTACGGTATGATTTGTACGGCCGTGTTGCAGCAAGAAAATCCCTCAAACTACCTCGAAAATCATGCCACAGTTTGCCTCGATTTTTGTGCCATATTTCCTGTTGTACGACCTATAAAGATTTGTACGGTACGACCTCTAACCCAACAATAAACTTCAACAACTCTACACAGAAATATCTCCTTGGGATTTGTGCCCAAGCTCTCTTGGAAATCGTGCAAAAAACTGTTGCATACACTTTCTTCCTAGCTCTCTCTCAAATCTCTCTTGACTTGTCTTGCACACTACCCTAGGCTTTCTCTTATAACTGAAAATGACTTTTGACCTTCCCCATCCCTAACTCCAACGACCAAGATTTAATCTTGCCTTTACAAGATCAAGGGACATGATCTGCTCCCTCTCTGTAGATAAAGACATGTCCACTCTTGAACAATGTTGCATATCCCACATCTGCTAAGGCTGACACCGAGAGCAGGTTAACCCTCAACCCTAGAGCAAACATAACTCCATCAACCACTTGGAGTTCTACAAACTCGAGCTGGAATCTGATCCTTCCAACTCCACGTACTACTCATGCCATCCCCCCTTCACTTTCAATTAGTCGGTTTGGACCTGTCTCTATGATACTGAGGAATATACGCCATATTCCTGTCATATGACATGAGGCTCCACTGTTAATGACCCATCTACTGTCACTCACAAATCCAGTACTCCTGACACTTGAAACGAGAATGAACAATGGGAATTCCTTCTCAAACTTGTCCGAAAAGTACTCTATTGTTGCTGCAGTCGCTGCAACTGGCCCCTCCTTCTTCTTCCTCTTCTTCTTCCTCTTCGGACACTGGGCTGTAAGGTGGCCATACTGGTTGTAGATGAAACATTTGACTTTGCTTAAGTCTTTCCCAAAATTCCCCTGCTTCTTACTTTTCCTCTTTGTCGCAAGAGCAACATTATCTTCATCAGCTCCATCTCCCTTCTGTCCACTGCTCTAAGATCCTTCCGGGATCTCCTCCTGAGTGAAATCATTCCACAGTCTACTTCAGTCTGGTAAATGTTCCTGACCCACCACACACTTCACGAAGACTTCCCATTCCTTGGTGAAGCCTTTCAAGGCTATTCTCACCAACTATGAATCTGAAATGACCTCCCCAACTACAACCAACTCATCTTTCACCTGTGCTACCCAGGTAAGATAAGATGCTACACTCTCACCCTTAGCCATCTTAGTATCATGCAACTTTTCCTTTAAGGCCATATTCTGGTTCTCATTCTACACCTCATACAAGTTTTTCAGTGTCTCCCACATCTCATAAGTTGTCTTCTTCTCAGCTAAGTGTGGGATAAGTGAGTCCTTCACTCCATCTAGAATAAGCCTCTGAGATTTGGCTTCCTTTCCCTCATGAACTCTAAAGCAATAGGGTCTGTTGTGGGAAAAACTACTATGGTGCTGACAAAGCTCCAAAGTTTGTTCTCCCTGAGAATAGTTGACATTCTAACTTTCCATTGCAAGTAGTTGGAAATCCCTTCCAACCGGTCCTCATATTTGATGCAAGCAACCATCTTCCTCTCAACTATCCAATATAAAACAAACAACCAAGTTTCCCCCTTCAAATCCTTGCCAAAAATAGCACTGCTCATTGTAACTCAGAGCACCTGCTCTGATACCATGTAGAAAATCAGTAACAAAGGACTTTTGTCAAACACTTAGCAAACACAGATTTATGTCTTAAATGAACTCTAATATGTAATAACCCACATTCAACTATATCATAAGCAAAAACACACATTAATAAGTAAATAGCAACGAAAAATAACAATGAACAACAATCACAAAACACGTGCACACTCATATTTTGGCAACCAACCAGGGAAAACCCTATTTTGGGGAAACCCACCAAGAGAGTTTTATTATCAGCTTCAAGAAGTTCAAAATTTACAGCAGTAATGCATTTGGTAGCAAGAGAAACACTTATAGACACCCACAATTGTCCCACAATTTCTGCCTAGAAACCAGTGCCCAAAATTTTGTACTATTGTACGACCCTGCTAAAATCAACACCTCGAAAATAGTGCCAAAATGTTGATGTACGGTTTGATCTGTATGGCCTTGCTGCAGTAAGAAAATCCCTCAAACTGCCTCAAAAATCGTGCCACAGTCCACCTCGATTTTCATGCCCTATTTCCTACTGTATGACCTATACGGATCCGTACAGTACGGCCTCTAACCCAGTAGTAAACTTCAACAACTCTACACAAAAATATCTCCTTGGGATTTGTGCCCAAACTCTCTTGGAAATCGTGCAAAAAATTGTTGTATACACTTTCTTCCTAGCTCTCTCTCAAATCTCTCTTGACTTGTCTTGCACACTACCCTAGGTTCTCTTATAACTGAAAATGGATTTTCACCTTCCCCATCCCCAAATCCAATGGCCAAAATCTAATCTTGCCTTTATAAGATCAAGGGACATGATTCATTCTCTCCAAAATATATCACTTAAATTTACTAAAGTAATTTTCCACTTTATGACATAAAGTCACTTTAATAAAATATTAGAAAGTCACTTTTACAAAAAGTCACTTTAATAAAAAAAGTCACTTTATTACAACTTTATAAAACGCCTATTACAAAGTCAAGTGCCTAGTAGTGCAAATATAAAGTCACATCCACACACAAGACAAAACATGTGGAGTACCTCCTGAGATATAAAAGCTAACAATTGAGTCCTGCAATCCACAAAGCTAAGAGAAGCAGGTTTTTGCAAGGTGTCCAAGTACGAAGAGGGGTGTCTCTCGTGGTAAGGGTTGGCGCCAATGCTATTACAAGGTGTCGACAAAATATTTTTCTCCTAGCAGTACTCATCACCCAACTTCATGAACTTGGGCTGTATACTCTCAATAAGATTGGTAAGCCTTAGGATACAACGCTTTGGGTTCAAGGTTGTAGGTCAACAAAATACTTAGGGATGGAAGGAGAGATAGGATGTTGTTGGGAGGATTTTTTGGCTGAGCTTCGCAATGTACATTTTAGATTGAAGGATCATCAAGATCAGCTCAAATGGGAAAATAACTTGATTGGGGGTCAGTTTTCGGTTAAGTTAGGCTATCAATCACTTTTACCTTATGTTGTTGGTGAAAAGACTTTGTGGTGGGCCAAGCTATGTAAGGTAAAGGTACCAACAAAGTGTACTCTCTTTATGTGGCTTGTGCTCCGCAATTGAGTATTAACTTGGGAGCTACTCTGACGGAGAAGCTTTCAAGGTATGGGATGGTGCACACTGTTTAAGAAGAAAAATGAGAATATCTCACACCTCTTCATGGAGTGCCCATTCTCGGCGTAGGTTTGGATTGAGATTGAGGGTCGGTTGGGATTGTCAAATATGTGGAGGAAGGGGACAGTGGAGGAAAATTTTAAAGAGTGGTTCACTCGCAAGGATCTAAAGGTTTATCGAGCACTACCCTATTTAGTGGCTCTGCGGATCTGGCTAGCCAGGAATGCTAGTTTCTTCGAAGATCGACACTCTCCTCCCTTCAGAGTTATAACCAAGGCACTAGCTCAACTTCCTTCTTTTCAGTCATCTGGCATCAACAAAGGGCCACAATTAGTGGGAGACATGCACATCAACAAAAGTCTTCCTTGATGTTTCTTTGATGGAGCCTGTCAAGAATTGAGTCAATCTTGTGGGTTGGGATTTGTTATTTCTCTTTCAGACTTGCACTACTTCACTGTGAAATCCAACTTAGGGGTTGGGACAAACAATACAAGTGAATTCAAAGATCTTTATTTTCTCCTAAAAGCGACATTGAATAAGGACATTCGGTCACTACAGGTCTTTGGGGACTCACACATTGTTATTAGGTGGATGAAGGACCAAGTCCAGATCCATAATATAGGACTGTTGGCTCTGGCTTTGAAACCGAAGGATATTTTCAAACAATTGTCTAATATCTCCTTCTCTCATGTTTACAGGGAAAACAATGCACATGCAAACTTCCTTTCTAAAGAAGGGTTACATTTGGCTCCAAATATACTTTTTGAAGAAGAACATGTGGGAGGGGTTACTGTTTATTTTAGATCTTTAAGCATTGATAACTTTTAAAAATATTTGGGATAGTTAGTATGTTGCTTTTGAGATTTTGGTCTATTACGCTTATGGGTTGTTGATAGATGTATGAGGCACTGTTTTGAAGAATTGTTTCTAATGTTATGTATGGGGACATGGAAGGCTATATGGGAAGGAAACTTGGGCCTATTAGTGGGTTCTGGTCTCTTTTGGGGGGAACATTATGATAGAGGCTCAATATGGGTTGTTTACTCTCTTTTTTGATACATTGTAAAGGATTTATGAGGACTATATTTTGATAGTCTGCGTGAATAAAAAATATTTCTTTTACGAGGAATATGTATATGTCCCTTGTGTCGTGTATTACCAATATATTATCCTCTCTCTCCTGCTTCCAATGTCTTTTGAATTACCCCAATTGGACATTCCAATCAAAATGTATGCTACTTTTAAGTTAACATACCTTTTTAAACCTTGTTTGGGGATTGCTTTGTGGTAGACCTTATAACCAAGATATCTTCAGAATTACTTTTCCATCGAGTCTACAATTTCGTCATGTAACCTAATGGTATGTCTTCTCTACCATACTAGAGGACTCCCTAAGTTCTGATGTGCCAAGAAAACATTTATGATGACTTCCCCAAAATTCACTGACTTTCCCAAAATTCACTAAGTTTGGTACCTTCCAGGAGAGCAAACTTGTACAATATCTATGTCGTCAATTTTTAATTTTTGAATAACTCCATTACATATACATTCAACCCCATTGATTATACATTCAACCCCATATATACCCCCCATGGGGTCATAAAAAAAAATGTAATTTGAAGTGGGAGATTGGGTATTTCTAAGACTATAACCATACAAACAAGTGTCCCTCAAGCAACAAAAGAAGGACAATAAATAATCACCCAAGTACTACGGTCCCTATAAGGTGTTGTAGATGATTGGTCATATCACTTATAGATTGGATTTTCCCTTGCCTTCACATGCCCATCTGGTCTTCCGTGTTTCCTATTTAAAGAAGGTAATTGTTGACAAGATCCCAGTTCAACTTCATACTATATTTCCAAGGCTTGATGAAGAGTGAAAAATCATACTAGAACCTGAAACAATCATTAAAACATATACCAAGCAACAAAGGACCAAAGCAATCATTCAGTACCTCATCAAGTCAATGAACCTGCTGACAAAAGATGTGAATTGAGAAGATGAGTTCTTCAAAGTTCATATAAAAGCATCTACAACTAATCAACGTTGAGAGACATGACTGTTTGAAGGGGAAAGGCATGTTAATCCCCTAGTCCTATCCCTCATTACTTATCATTATATTAATTATAGTTAGGTAGGCTTATTATTAGGATGCTAACCCTCTTCATCTCCTATATATGCATCAAGGAGATTCATTTGTAGAATCATCTTGTGTTGTGCATTTGGATATCTTGTAATAGGAGTTAGCACCCTCAAAGATGTGCCTTATTCATTCACTCATTGTTGTTAAGTTTCGACAACCCAACACCTAACAATTTATTTCCTAGCAAACCCTTGTTGTAATAAACTTATTATGTAGATTTACTGAATAAAAAACACGGTTGAGTTTTAATGATCTAAATAAATAAATTGGTAGAAGCACAAGGAAACCATACACATTTGCACAAGTAATTTTTTGGGCAAATACCCATGGAAAAACCTCTAAGGGAAAACTAGTACAATGTTGATTTTATTAATATAAATCTAGGTTGTCGTCCTAGGATAATGTCCCACTTGAGGAAGATACAAAACAACAAATAGTCTAGCCTATCACACCTGGATGTTACTCCTTTTCTCCTTTCCTTAGATCCTGCCCCTGCACACTTGGATGAGAGTCCTTCTTCACACAATCAATGAGATCTCACTATCTCACTTTGTGTGTGTCTCCTCCTCTCACTTAGGATGTCTTTCATAATCTTGAGTTTACCCTAAATCCAAAACCCTAGATCTCCAAAGTAATCAATGGTTGCGATTAGATCTCACCTTCACTTTATGATCTAATGGCTAGGATTTGATTTAACTCACTAATGCCAAATAATTAGGCATTTGACTTAAATTAAACTCCATTAATTACAAAAGTACATTCCCTTTAATAATCACTTTATTAAAGTGAATCTCCTAAGTCTTGAGAGGCATTAAGGACAACTTCCACATGTTAGACACAAAACTGATGTGGAAGTACCTGTTCGATGCTACAAACATCAACACTCCCTCTTAGCGAGGAAGGTACTTCTCAAAGAACCACCTGAAACCAGTTCTCCCTCCAACCCTGGCACAATGTCACACACATCATCCTACACACTAACATCCCTCCAACCCTGGCACAATGTCGCACACATCATCCTTCACACTAACATCCCTCCAACCTTGTTAGTCAACTGCTCCTTGAACACTGGAAGTCTTGGAATCGATGACACTACACATTAGTGCCCTGAAGTATGGACACTTCTTCAAAGGTTTGCTCTCCCTCTTTGTATTCCTAGGAGCCTCCTCCTACTCCTAAGCATCCATCAATGTCATCTTGTACCAACTAGGTCTCCTGACAGAACTGGAAAGGGATAACTCCCTCTTCCCATTTGAAGGTTGACTCTACTCACCCTTCAGAGCCTCCTGCTCCTCATCCTCTATCACTGACATTGATCTATGATCCAAGATCCCTTTGGACCCACCTACAGGATTTCCCTGCAACTTGTATACCTTTCCCTTTCTAACACCAAGAAATCATGCTAAGCCTATGCCAGATCCCTTCGATTGAATAAGAACCCAACCATCCTCGAAAGAGATGGCGTATCCATTATCCTCCATTGCCGATACTGAGAGAAAAATCATTTTTATCTCCAGAACATACAACACATCTGCCACCTCCAGAGAACCCCCTGACTCTAGCTAGGACCTAACTGTTCGAACTCCCTCTACACCACACTTGGCACAGGTTACAAGCTCCACATGCAGATCTAAGTTCGTACCAACTGGTGAACAACTCATGTGTTCTCGTCATGTGACGAGAAGCCCCACTATCCACAAACCAAACACTACCGCAATCTGTGTTAGAACAAGAGACTAACAAGAATTCCCTCTTACACTTCTCAACAAACTCCTTGACTGGAGTTTCTGCAAACACTGCTACCTGTTGAGGCTTACTCTTCCCTTTCTTCTGTTGTGGACACTATGAAGCATAGTGGCCACTCTTGTGGCACGCAAAGCATTTCACTTTGCTTAGATACTTCTTCTTTCCAACCAGTGGAGCTGACTCTTCACCTATATTCCCCTTGCTCCTCCTTACCTAACTGGCAAGAGCCGGATTCTCATCATCACCAACCTGTTGGCTTGCTAGAGATTCCTCCCAAATCTCCTCCTGGATGAAATCATCCAATAGCCTATCAAACTTGGGAAGTGTCTCCCATGCTACGATGCCCTTGATGAATGGGGCCCATGGATTAGAGAATCCATTCAGGGCCATCCTCATCAACTCCTCATCTAACATGACTTCCCTGACAACTGCCAACTAACCATGTACCTAAGTGATCTTGGTGAGATAACTGGTTACCGTATCCGATTTGGTCATCTTGGTGTCTTTGAGCTTTTCCCTCAACACCATCTTCCTGTTTGTATTGTTTCTCTGAAAAAGATTCATCAAAGCTAAAAACATCTCCCTAGCTGACTTCTTCTCAGATATGTGAGGGATCAAATGATCCTTCACGGCATCTAAGATGATCCTCCTGGATTTCACGTCCTTCAACTCATGGGCGGCCAAGTCTTTTGGATTCGTCAGTGGGTTCACCTCTGTGTGAGAAAACTCCCACAACCCATTCTCCATGAGAACAAATGTGACCCTCGCCTTCCAAGGGACGAATTTAGATGCACCCTCCATCGTGTCCTCAGACCTCAAACCTACTGCAACCATCTCCAAATCAGAAATTTACTCGAAACACAAATTGCTGAAAATGTGTCTAGTCCTTCAGGCACAAAAATTGAATAATTTGAGCTTAGTCCTTAAAGCACAAAAGTGATCCTTCGCTTCTCGGATCCTTGTCTGGAACCCACTTCCTGTTGCCCACTACTAGGACCTTTTCCCGTTGCTACCCGAGGCTTCCTGCAGCCTTCTACTACTTCCTAAACTTCCTGTGGTCTTCCCGACTGCTACCCGAGCTTTCTACGGTCTGCCTGACGGCTCCTACATGGCCTGCTTGAGGTCTTTTCCACTGCCCATTGGCCTGCCTGCTATCCTACGGCTGCCCTCAGTTTGTTGTTGCCTTGTTATGGTGGCCCTGTGTCCTGGCTTTGCTAGCATGTGGCCCTGCTGGCAACTTTGCTATGACAGTTGTGGCCGACAACATCCTGCAACCTGCTACTGCGACGACTGGCCTACTCCCTCTCCCACTGGCTCCTTGGCGACTGCAATCTACAATGCCCACGGCCCCTCTCCATTGGCTGGTGTGGTTGTCGGCTGGCGGTTGTGGTTGTCAGTTGCATCCCATGGCCTCCTTTACCTTTGTCGAGCCTGCTCATGTCCACAGGAACTTCCACCTAAGTACCTCAACTCCACACCATGTCTCTTTTGTTGGCCCGAGCCACCACTTGTCGGTTTCTTTCTATTGTTCCCAACAAATTAATAGCTCCATGCGCCCTCTGACTGTTCCAGCACCCGACTCCATCCTGATTCTTCACGACTGCTCCACGACAGTGTTGTATATCTCTCTGATATATCGGATATATCGGATATATCGTCGAGATTTATAGAAAGCTGATATATTGTTTGTAATATGTCGTGACACATCCGACATATTGA
Source organism: Picea engelmannii (assembly GCA_009831015.1). NCBI lineage: Eukaryota > Viridiplantae > Streptophyta > Pinopsida > Pinales > Pinaceae > Picea > Picea engelmannii. The sequence goes on from ML793033.1 coordinate 340,100, forward strand.
ATGTGCCGTGACACATTCAATATGTCGCAACACTTTCTGAAAATATCGCGAGTCAATGAAAAATATCGAGTTGCTGGCAAAATAGGCGGAAAAGTGCATGTGAAGGGGTTTTAAAGGTCGAGGGTTGTAAAGGTGTGCACATGTTGAATGTTTTTAGGCATACGACAGAAGGATTCTCAATTGATTTATTACCAATGGAAATGTCCCGAATCATAAAAAATCATTTCCCAAGAAGCAAAAATTACAAATCCAAGCTTCTCATACTTAAAGACACATTTCCATGTCCTGGTTGTAGTTATTTGCAACATCGGTCCTTGATATCAGCACAATGAACAACCACTGAAATATTCTAAAAACTCGAAGTGACTACCATTCCTGATAGACGTTGCAATGAATGATAAACATGTGTAATCTCCAGTTCATCCATAGAAAAACAAGTATGTTTACAGTTTTTTTTTTCGAATGCTTGAGACTAGTAAAAAAAATACATGTTTGGACCCTTCCACCTTTGCAAAAGCACAAGAAGTGGTTGGCATCTTTTTCATTTTGCTTTGATTGTTATGGGTTAGAAAAAAAGGGATTGCAACAATTTGAAATCATGTATCATGTTTAAATGCAACCATAAGAAATTATCTGTTGAAAATAAGACTTAGGGGACACAAATTTCATTTTTAATAATAGCTTGCCTTCAAAATTACAAAAGGTGAAGAAGGTAATTTCTATGCATATGACATAAAAAGACACGCTATGGAAGTGGACAAATGCCCTCAACATCTTCCACATCAGGCAGTGAAATTTCTTGTTAATAAATTAATAGCCAGGTTTAGATTGCTTGGGATGAGTTTCCAAGACATTTGAAACAACATCTTCCACATCATGCAGTGAAGTTTCATGCCTCACATCTCTCTTGACACATTGTTATAACTTGTAATGAGCCAAGAAAAATTCAAAAGAGTTAAAGCAACTCACAAGTCAATACAATGTTATAATGCTATGCTCAAACTCAAGAAGAAATAGTGGCCCCAACTTTGGCACAAAGGTCTACCTTTTGACCATGTTTAAAGAGTCAACAAAGTCCCAAGTTTCTCTACTTTAACAAGCTAGAGGTGTGACAACAAACTTGAACTTGAACATGAAATTTTGTAAATCCATTTAATCACATCCAGAAAAGAAATGCCAAAGAAGTCAGTAAACAAGAGGAAGGAGTTTATCACTTACCATCATTTGATGCAACTGCCACTGGCTTTGTTGCACGGCCTAGACGGAATCAATGATTTGGATTCCTATGATCTATCATTTTCATTTTATCATGTACTATTTAGTATCTAGATGCCTCATGATTGTTGAAATTAGTGCAACTGCAAGAGCCATTCTCCGAGAGGATGGCATAAGACCCCAACTGAGATCTAGGGCCCCCAGTGCACTCCTGGGGTTTCTTGGTTTGGGACCAAACAATTAGAGCCATGGAAAAAGACCCTAGTGAGGGCCCCCAGTATATTTTTGGGGTTCATGGTCAAGGACCAAGCAGTAAGTCCCTAGATGTGTTCTAGGGCCCCTGGATGTGATCCAGGGAATCCTTGCTCGGTGCTTGGATTGATCCTTGGATGTGTTCCTTGGTGGTTGATGATATAAGTCCATAGATGTGTTCTAGGGCCCCTGGATGTGTTCCAGGGAATCCTTTCTTAACGCTTGTGTTGATCCTTGGTCTTGTACCTTGGTGGATAAGACCCTAGATGTGTTTTAGGGCCCCTAGATGTGTTCTAACTTATGGGGTAACCTGGTTTGGGACCAGGTGGTTCTTGGTTGAGTACCAATATGTGATGATGTGTGATCTTCTTCTTCTCTCCCAGGATGGTCCATGAGACCTAGGAGCAGCTATGAAGATGGACATGACCACATCATAGATGTTTCCTCCTATGCAGGGATGATAAAAGCTTATAAGTTATCATGAGACCTATGTGGACAGATTGCCATTGAAGAAGACCCCTTTAAATTTGTCTTGTAGCCTCCCCTTGCTTGAGTCTCATTCCCCTTCTTGATTAATGTGGCATTGGTCTTCTTTAGTCACTTTGACTTAATTGACTTTTAATTAATATTTTTATTAATTAAAAATATTAATTATTTATTAATTATCTTTTATTATTTTTATTATTAGGTTTTTAATTAAACCTAACCCTAACCCTTTCTACTATAAAAGGAACCTCAACCCTCTCTCTCACATTACATTCTCTCCTACACTTCTCTTGGTTTGAAATTTTTGGTATGGCCTCCTTGTTCAGTTCAATTCAATTTTTTGATGGAAGGTGTTTCTGGGTGTGGCCTCCTTGTAGGCTTTCTTCTCTTGTTGTTTGGGTCTGGCCTCCTTGTAGGCTTCCTTCTCTTGTTGTTTGGGTGCAGCCTCCTTGTAGGCTTTCTTCTCTTATTGTTTGGGTGTGATCTCCTTGTAGGATTCCTTCTTTTGTTGTTTGGGTGCGGCCTCCTTGTAGGCTTCCTTGCTCTTGTTGTTTGGGTGCGGCCTCCTTGAAGTCAACCTTTCTCTTGTTGTTTGGGTGCGACCTTGTTGTAGGCTTCCTTGCTCTTGTTGTTTGGGTGCGTCCTCCTTGAAGTCAACCTTTCTCTTTTTGTTTGGGTGTGGCCTCCTTTAAGTCATCCTATCTCTTGATGTATGAGGTGCGACCTCCTTAGGAGATTTGTTTGATGTTCGTGTTAGGGTATGGCTGCCCTGTTGTTGGTTTTTTCTTGCCGGTTGAAGTAGAGCGGCCTCTCCCCTTGATGTTAAAGGTCCCACACCCCCCTCCTCTCTCTCCTTCAAATCTATTGTTGTTCCTTCCAAGTTGTCGTTACCCTTCTTACTGTTGTTGTCTTCCCTTTTAGGGTTGTCGTTGGTTCTTCTTGAGTGCTTCCACTGTCACATGTTTATGCCACCTTGTTACAACCCTTAGGGTTTGGTGAAACAACCCTTTCTAAACTGCTACTTAGATCTACCCTATTTGTTGTAGTAGATCTATGTGCTAGACAATTTTTGTATAGGACTATTAGGGGTTTCTTTCACCCCCTTGTTTTGGTCTTTGGGGTTTCTATATCATCCCTAGACTTAGGCTGATTAGTTTTTGAATTCTACCCTATTCTTCTTGGCAAACTTTCCACCTAAATCATGATGAGATCAAACCCTTAAGGGTTTGATCCATGACCAATATAGCTTTTACTGAGCATACAGAAAAGAGGACAACAAGTATCTAAGGTAAAGGTAATGTTCAGTTTTGATTTGTTTCCAGATCTGTTTATGTTCATTCATGTTCAGATTTAATTTTGAAATTGTATTTATTTATGTGTTTGATCTACTTCAGAAATATTGTTTTTATTGTTGATCTATATCTACAGTGGTGAACAAAAATTAAAAGGATATCTTTGTTCTAGATTTCCCTTTGTTGAAATGAGTGCAGTTGCAAGAGCCATTCTCCAGGACGATGGCATAAAACCCTAGCTGAGATCTAGGACCCCCAGTACACTCCTGGAGTTCTTGGTTTGGGACCAAGTAGTTTGAGCCATGGCGAAAGACCCTAGTGTGGGCCCCCAGTGTATTACTAGAGTTCTTGGTCAAGGACCAAGCAGTAAGTCCCTAGATGTGTTCTAGGATCCCTGGATGTGTTCCAGGGAATCCTTGCTCGATGCTTGGATTGATCCTTGGATGTGTTCCTTGGTGGTTGATGATGTAAGTCCCTAGATGTGTTCTAGGGCCCTTGGATGTGTTCCAGGGAATCCTTGCTTAAACACTTGGGTTGATCCTTGGTCTTGTACCTTGGTAGATGAAAGACCCTAGATGTGTTCTAGGGCTCCCAGATGTGGTTTTGGTTGGGTACCCTAGTCTTGGACCATCTAGTTCTTGGTTGTGTACCAAGATGTGATGATGTGTGATATTCTTCCTCTCTCCCAGGATGGTCCATGAGACCAAGGAGCAACCACGAAGATGGACATGACCACATCATGGATGTTTCCCATTATGCAGTGATGATAAAAGTTTATAAGCCATTATGAGACTTATGTGGACATGTTTTTCCATTAAAGAGGACCCCCTTGACCTTGTCTTTTGGTCCCCCCTTGCTTGATCTTGTTTCCTTTCTTGTTTGATGAAGTGTTGGGTTTTTATAAGTCACTTTGACTTATTTGACTTTTAATTAATATTTTTATTAATTAAAATGTCATTAATTAATTGTTTTATTTTTTAGCCCTAACCCCATCCTTAGCTATAAAAAGAAACCCTCCCTCTAGCATTGAATATACACTCGCTTATCTCTTCCTAGTCTGAACTTGTTGAGGCTACCTCAGATTGTTTTTATTATTTGTGTTACGACTTTCCTAGTGGATTTTCATTTTCAGTTTTGAGGTATTGGTTGGACAATTTTGAGTTTAGTCTTAGCTTGCTAGTTGGGAGATACTACAGATCTTCTCCTTGGTTGTATGTGTATGTCGTGGACCTTTTGTTGGTTGTTGTGGGTCTTCTCTTGACAGTCGTGGACCTTCCTGTGATTACCACGGGCCTCTCCTTGGTTGAGTGTTGGAGCCACGAACCCTTCCTTGGTTGTATGTGTATGTCATGGACCTTCTGTGTGTGTTGTGGCCTCTTCATTTGTTGCTACTGTGTGTTGTGAGGGTGTGATGGCCTCCCATCTCCTTGTTGCCACTGTGCATAAGGTGTCACTGCCTTCTAGGCAACCTTTGGCTCCTCCTCCTTTGTCTTCTTGTGCCTTTCTACTTGTTGTCCCAGTTGTTGGTGCATTGTTTGGCTTGAAGGGTTTTGTTGTTGTAGTGTATTACAATTCAGTTTTGGACAACCTGTTTTGAGTGTTTGCTTCGGCTCTGTTTGTGGTCCTCTCCTTGGCAAAACAATCTACCTAACATCATGGTAGAGATCAAAACCCTTGAGTTTTGATCCATGATTATTAAACTAATTTCTTAGCATATAAAAGAGGACATCATCCATATGTCAGGTACATCTCTTGGATAAAGGTAAGTTTGCACTTAATCTACATTCAAAAATTTTGTTTTATGTTCAGAATAACTTCTACATGCTCATATCTCATTGTTTATATTTAATATGCTTAAGTTATTGTTTTAAAGTGTTGATCTACATTTATGTTAGTAAACAGATTAGTTAAAAGTTATCATTGTTTTCTATTTTTCCCTAAAAACTAACATGGTATCAAAGATTAGGGCGTGAAAAGAGCTCAAGAGTTGTAGACTTGAGCCTGTGTAGATCCACCTTTTAGGGTTTGTTTTGTAGATTAGCAGTAAATCCATTTCGTAATCTGATCTTGAAATCAGCATGGCCTCATCTTCAATCAAAGCAGAAGATAGGCTTGAAGGGGCCTCAAATTTTAATGCTTGGAAAGCAAGGGTTTTTAATATACTAGAAGGAGATTTGGATGAGCTAATCACTAGAGTGATAGAAGAACCTACTTCGAATATAAACAGGGAAGCATATAAGAAGAGGCAGGCCAAAGCTAAAAGAATCATTTTTTATTCAGTTAAGGGCAACATGAGTCATCTAAGGACAGCTAAGGAATGTTTTGATGCCCTAGCAAATCTATATGAAAAGAAGGATCCAACTCAAAAGAGGATATCAAAGAAACAATTACGTACATTAAAGATGGGAAATGACGAACCTATCTCTGCCTTCTTTTCCAAGATTGCTCAAACCAGAGGTCGGCTTATAGCAATTGGAATTGCAGTGGATGATGATGACCTTGTACAAACTGCAGTTGATGGCCTCCCTGACTCATGTGAGACTTTTCTCTCTTTGGTCAATGGAAGAGAAGTTCAACCTAACTTCGAGAGACTATGGCATGATTGCTTGGAAGAAGAAGAAGGAAGACTCAAAAGAAGGAATGAGCCCTCAACAGTAAGAGACCATGCACTTTCAGTCAAAGCCAAGAGATGGAAGAAGTTTCCTCAGCACAAAGGAAAAGGTAAGAAACCCCAAGGTAAGCAATCTCACTTTCACTCTCATTTATCTAAAGTAAGATGTTTTAACTGTAAAAGACTAGGTCATTATGCAAAAGACTGCAGGAACCCTCATTCTCAGTAGAAGCAGAGAGGCAAGTTTCATGCTTCAGTTGCAACTGAGGAAGAAGAATCTCAAAGAAGAAGAACCTCAAAGAAGAAGAACCAAGGCTGTCACCAAAGAACAAGAAAAACACCGAGAATTTTATCTCATCTCAGCCCTCTCTGGGACTTTAACCAAGTCAGGAGATGTTTGGTTAGTGGACAACGGGGCCTCCAAACACGTGACAAGCTTCAAACAAAATCTTCTAAACTGTCAGGATAAGAAGTTCAATGTGAAGGTAGAATTGGGTGATGATGACACATATGACATTAAAGAGTTTGAATCATCATCCTTTCAGCTTCAGACAAGTAATGTATGTCATATTGATAAAATTCTTTATGTTCATGGATTAAAGAAAAATCTCATCTCAGCTGCATTGTTAGAAAGCAAAGGGTACTCAGTAGCTTTTTCCAAAGGGAAGTCTCTCATGTGGCCCTCAAATGGGAGTTTGAACTCTGCCATGACTATCGGAACTCAAGAGAGTGGACTTTACAAAATCACTGGTCAAGTTGTTCAAGCATTAGCTCACGAGATGATAAACCCCTGCGAGCTATGGCACAGAAGGCTTGGACATCTCAACTACAACGCACTCCCAGGTTTGCAAAAGATGGTAACATGTATGCCAGTGTTTTCATTTGAGCGTGATAGTGTTTGTAGAGGCTGTGCTCTCGATAAGAATACAAAGAAAGCTTACCCTCACAACAATAGAAAAACTAATGTCATTTTAGATCTTATTCATTCTGATCTTTGTGGACCTATGACTGCTCCGTCTATGAATGGTTGTCTTTATTATATCATTTTTATTGATGATTGTTCTCGCAAAACTTGGATTTATTTTTTGAAGACTAAAGATGAATCTTTCAGCAGATTTCAGGATTTTAAGAATCTTGTTGAGATCAGACAGGTAGACACATTTGTGTTTTCAGAACGGACAATGGAAAATAAATTGACTCCCACAAGTACGATGAACTCTGTCAGACTTCAGGGATTAAGAGGGAGCTGATTGTGCCTTATAATACCCAGCAGAATGGGGTTGCAGAAAGAAAGAAGAGAATGATCTATGAAGCAACCAGAGCTATGATGTATGATCATAATCTACCTTTATCTCTTTGGGCCGAAGTTGCAAGCACTGCGATCTACATTCAGAACAAGTGTCCTCATAAATCCCTTGAAGAGAAAAATCCAAAAGAAGTCTTCACCGATATGAAGCCTTTAATTGATCATTTGAGAATCTTTGGCAGTCTAGTCTACATTCATATTCCAAAAGAAAAGAGAACTAAGTTAGAGCCCTCCGGAAAGAAAGGAACTTTTGTGGGATACAGTGAAACCTCAAAGGCATACAGAATTTATGTACTGGGGAAAAAGTTCATTGAGGTCAACAGAGACGTGACTTTTCATGAAGAAGCAACCTTTTGTCATTCCAAAGAACTTCCATGTGATACATAGGGGCAGGAAGCTCCAGCTCTGGAACCTTCAGATACATCTCTTCCAGATGAGCAGAGGGAGGAGACCATAGAGCCTTCAGTGGATCCCTCAAGGGATTCTATCAAGTTTCCCTTAGAGAAACATCATGTTAAAAGGAAACCACCTTGGTGCCGGGAAATACTAAACGAAGCAGAAAAACATGCAACACCTAAAGGCACTTTCAGAGAAAGCAAGAAACCAGATAAGTACTCTGTCCTGATAGCTCAATTAAATCTTGTGATTGACTCAGAACCTTCCACCTTTGAAGAAGCCTCCAAACATAAAGTGTGGAAAGATGCCATGATAGAAGAGTACGATTCAATATTAAAGAATGATGTATGGGAAGTGGTCCCAAGACCTCTTGGAAAATCATTGGTAACCTCTAAATGGCTTTACAAAATAAAGCATGCAGTAGGTGGCGGTGTTGAAAAATTCAAGGCTAGATTTGTGGCTTGTGGCTTCTCTCAGAAAGAAGGAATTGACTATGACGAGATCTTTGCTCCTGTTGCCAGGTATACTTCCATCATAATCATTATCTCTCTTGCTTCAGTTTTTAATTGGAAACTTCACCAGATGGATGTTAAGACTGTCTTTTTTAACGATGAAGTTGAGCAAGAGGTTTATATCAAACAGCCTGAGGGTTTCATGATCCATGGGAAAGAATCCCATGTTTGCAAACTCAAGAAAGCCTTGTATGGATTGAAACAAGCTCCAAGAGCTTGGTATGGAAGAATTGGTAGTTTTCTGCTGAGTCTTGGATTCTCCAAGAGAGTAGCAGATCCTAATCTTTATATAAAGATTGTGCATAATCATCATGTTATCTTGGTTTTATATGTGGATGATTTGTTCCTTACCGGAGAGGAACCTCTTATAGCTAAGACTAAGAGGGAGTTATCAACATAATTTGAAATGAAAGACTTGGGTCTCATGCACTACTTTCTTGGCTTAGAGGTGTGGCAGAAACCATGTGATATCTTTCTCTCACAAAGAAAGTATGCAGTTGATGTGCTCCACAGATTTGGCATGTTGGATTGTAAGTCCATGTCCACACCTATGATTTCTAACCTAAAGAGGTTACACGATCAAGCTACAGGTTCAGATCTAGAAGACCCCATCATATATCATCAGATCATTGGGCCCTTAATGTATCTAGTACATACTAGACCAGACATTTGTTATGTAGTGAATGCCTTCAGCCAGTTCATGTGTGAACCGAAACATATTCACATGGTTGTTGTTAAACATATTCTCAGATATGTCCGGGGAACTATAGCCTATGGGCTCATATATACTTCGAGTGGAGAGGTAATGCTTCATGGTTTTACATATTCAGATTGGATGGGAAGTACAGTGGACCGGAAGAGTACTTCTGGATATTGTTTCAGTTTGGGTTTAGCTATGATCTCCTGGTCCAACAGAAAACAAGGCTCCATAACCCAGAGCACTGTAGAAGCAAAATATATTGTTGGAAGTGTTGCTAGTAGAAAAGTAGTGTGGCTCTGAAAGCTACTCTCAGACTTGTTCAGTGCTGAGTTGGAACCCACAGTAATCCATTGTGATAACCAAAGTTGTATAAAGCTCTCCGAGAATCCGGTGTTTCATGACAGATCAAAACACATTGAGATGATATATCATTATGTTTGGGACATGGTGCAGAAGAACATTCTCAATATTCAGTATGTTTTGACGACAGAACAAACCGTAGATATTTTGACCAAGCCTCTGTCCTTGACAAAGTTTGTGTACTTTCGAGACAAGCTTGGTGTTGCTGAGAATGCCTCTCTTGTTGAGAGGGAGTGTTGAAATTAGTGCAGCTGCAAGATCCATTCTCCGAGAGGATGGTATAAAACCCTAGTTGTGACCTAGGGCCCCCAGTACACTCCTGGGGTTCTTGGTTTGGGACCAAGTAGTTTGAGCCATGGCGAAAGACCCTAGTGTGGGCCCCCAATGTATTACTGGGGTTCTTGGTCAAAGACCAAACAGTAAGTCCCTAGATGTGTTCTAGGACCCCTGGATGTGTTCCAAGGAATCCTTTCTCGATGCTTGGATTGATCCTTGAATGTTCCTTGGTGGTTGATGATGTAAGTCCCTAGATGTGTTCTAGGGCCCCTGGATGTGTTCCAGGGAATCCTTGCTTAAATGATTGGGTTGATCCTTGGTCTTGTACTTGTTGAAATAATGTAACTACAAAGTGTATTATGATTATTATTTGATATATTATTCATTGGATCAATCCCCACTGTGAATTGATCATGTCATCTATTGTAAAAGACCAAATCCCCTTTTGCGGATTGGTCATAATGTAATTGTAATAGGCAAAAGAAGAAGTCGGCCCCAAAATATATAAAAGAGGCCCCAGAATATAATAAAGGTGGTTATAACCACCCAGAAGAAGAAGTCGACCCTGCCAGTGAAATGACACTTCCACGCGTGCCAGATTTGTATAAATAAGGAGGCTAATGCCTCACTTAGACACACACTCACTTGTTCATTGAGAGACAAGTTTCAGAGCTACAGTTGGAGAAGAGAGAGAGAGAGGCGCATCTTTGGGAGAGGACTTTCTGTATTTGTTTGAGTTATCTCTTGGCATTGTATTGGCTATCTATAATAAGGAAGTTTTGCTGGGTTTTCTTCCCCGTGAGGGTTTCCCAGGATAAATGATGTGTCTCTTGTGATTGTGTATTTCTCAGTGATTCTATCTTATGCTATTGTTATCTATTGAAATGCAAAAAACTATAATAATGGCTTAAACATTAACATGGTATCAGAGCCAAGCTAAAGGGAGCATCTTTCACAAGAGAAAAGTGAAAAACGTCACTTTTGTCGTACATGCAAATTAGAGCTTTTTGTTGGTGAGGTATTTCAACCCTAAAACCATCTAGAAAAGTGTTCCCTCCCTCAAGGATCATTTTGGCACCTTCAGCACAACTTTTTAGTGGCTAGATCCCTTGGAAAGTGAAACCTTAGTTTCACAAAGTACTAGAAAACCAGAGTACCAGAAGTACCAGAAGTACCAAAGGTACCAGAAAACTAGAAGCACCAGTCCAGAAATCCGCAGATCAAGTTTGGAGGGGTAAAAGTTGGATTTTCTCAGATCCAAGCACACCAGGCTACTCGCCTCAGCCAAGCGCACCTCCTGGTAAGTTCAAAATTTGATTTTGAACACTTTCATTTTTTGGACATTTTCCTAGCTTCAGGTAAAAGATGTCTGCAAGCGTTAAGCTTGTTGGCAAGCTAGAAGGTGTGGAAAACTTTTGTGCCTAGAAGTATAGGATTAGTCTCATTCTTGAAGAGAATGACCTAGCAAGATTCGTCAAAGAAGAGATGTTGGAGCCCAATGATGTTGCAGAAAAAGCAAAGTACCAAAAGGACATAATCAAGGCCAAAAGAATCATTGCAGATTCAATCAAAGATCACTTAATTCCTTATGTATCATCAAAGAAGACTCTGAAAGAAATGTTTGATGCCCTAAACAGACTATATGAAGGAAAGAACATAAACCGAAAAATGAATCTTAGAACTCAGCTTAAGAATACAAGAATGCAGAAGGGAGAATCAATCCAAGAATATTTCTCCAGAATATCCCAATTCAAAGAACAACTAGAATCAATTGGAGATACTATAGACAAAGACAAACTCATAATGACGGCCCTAAATGGTCTCACAAGACCTTGGGATGCATTCGTCCAAACGATTTTTGCCAGAACGGAGAAACTAAAGTTTGATGGTCTATGGGAAGAATGCATTCAAGAAGAAACAAGAGTAGCTAACCGAGAGGCTTTGCTAGCAAGAGATGAAGATCAAGCCCTAGCTACTCACACTAAAGGAGGAAGGAAGAAGCCCTACTTCCAAAAAGAGACTTATAAAGAGTCTCAACCCCCAAACAAATTCAATCATAAAGAATCTCATCCAAGGAGATTTTAAAAGAAAGGACAACGAAAGGAAAGAGATTACTCATCTGTACAATGCTACCATTGTGACAAGATGGGACACATTGCAAAGTTTTTTCCAACAAGACGAGAAGAATACAAGAGGAAACATAAGAGGCACCATGCCCATGCAATCGAAGATGAAGAGCCACCCGCAAAGATGATAAGAGAGCAGATCAAAGACTATGTCTTAATCTCAGCCCTCTCAGGATCGGTAACACCTAGAGAGGACACTTGGCTCATTGATAGTGGTGCATCAAAGCACATGAGAGGTCAAAGAGACATTCTCTCTTGTATTTCAGAAAAGAAATTTTCTCAGAAAGTGACACTTGGAGATGATTACCAATATCCCATCAAGGGAGTGGGAGAATCAAACTACAAGCTTAAATCAAGAAATTCTATGAAGATGAAGGACGTACTCTATGTACTAGGTTTGACAAAGAACCTACTCTCCATTTCATCTTTGGAAAAGAAAGGCTTCAGAGTTGCCTTTATAGATGGATAAGTTCTTATGTGGGCTAAAGGAGAAACCATAAAAGAAGCAATCATCATTGGAAAAGAAGAGAATGGTTTGTATAAGCTAAAGGGTCACTTAGAAGCTGCCATGACCCACGCCATTGAGAATCCATGTGAACATTAGCATAGAAGATTAGCTCACATTAACTACAAGGCGCTATCATACATATGCAAAGCAGTTACAGGTTTACCAGAACTCAAGGTTGACCATGAAGGCGTATGCAATGGATGTGCACAAGGGAAGAACATCAAGAACCCTTTTCCGAAGAGAGACAACAAAGCAGGAGTCCTAGAACTCATTCATTCAGATGTGTGTAGCCCAATTCCATCGTCCTCCATTAGTGGCAAGTTCAAGGAATTCAAAGCCTTGATAGAAAATCTTTCTGAAAGAAAGATCAAGATACTCAGGTCTAATAATGGAGGAGAATACACCTCAAAAGAGTTCGTGAACTTCTGCAAATATGTTGGAATCAAGAGGGAACTCACTACTCCCTATAATCCCCAACAAAACAATGTAGCTGAAAGGAAGAACATAATGATAACGGAAGCTGTGAAGACCATGATCCACGATCGAGATCTTCCTATGTGCCTATGGGCAAAAGCAGCAATGACAGTTGTATATGTGCAAAACCGATTGTCCCATAGTGCACTTGGGTTCAAGACCCCGGAAGAGATGTTCACCAGAAAGAAACCAGAGGTAAGCCATCTCAAAATATTTGGCTGCCCAGTTTTTATACATATTCTGAAAGAGAAGAGAAACAAGCTGAAACCTTCAGGAAAGAAGGGAATATTTGTGGGATACTATGAGGTCTCCAAGGCCTTCAGAATTTATATCCCAGGTCACCATCACATTGAGATCAGCAGGGATGTGACCTTCGATGAAGATGCAGCACTCAAGAAATCGAGAAGATGCCAGCTTGAAGAAGTATATGAAGAGGAACCCGTAATCCCCAGAATTACAGAATCAATGAGGGAGGTTCCCAAAGCTGCAGAACCAATGAGGGAAGTCGTAACTTCCCCTGATGAAGAAATTCTAGAAGAGCATGACATAGTAGAATTTCAAGAACCTCCTCAAATGACAATCTTCCATAAGAGAAAGCCTTCTTAGGCAAGAGAGCTTATTCAATATGGAGAGAAGTATGGTGTTCCTGAAGGAACCACGAAACAGGTAAAGAAACCAAAGCCATTCTCCAGTTATACGACTTTGATGTGCGATCTCCTAGAGGAGCCTACTTGCTTTGAAGAATCCATTCAGAAGAAAGAATGGGCAGATGCCATGATAGAGGAATACCAATCCATAATAAAGAATGATATATGGGAAATAGTTCCCAAACCTAAAAGTAAGGATGTGGTATCTTCCAAATGGCTCTTCAAAATAAAACATGTTGTTGATGGAAGTATTGAGAAGTATAAAGAAATATTTGTCGCTCATGGCTTTTCCCAAAAAGAAGGCATTGACTATGAAGCGACATTTGTTCATGTAGCCAGATACACTTCGATCAAGACCATCATAGCCCTTGCAGCTAAGATGAAGTGGAAGTTACACCAGATGGACGTAAAGACAACTTTCATAAATGGTGTCATCGAAGAGGAAGTGTATATAGAGCAACCTCAAGGATTTGAAGTTGCAGACATGAAGTCTCATGTCTGCAAGTTGAAGAAAGCCTTGTACGGATTGAAGCAGGCTCCTAGAGCTTGGTATGGTTGGATAGACAGTTTCCTGATGAGCTTGGGCTTTACCAAGAGTAAAGCAGATTCTAACCTCTACTTCAAGGTTATGAACGATGAGCCAGTGATATTATTACTGTATGTGGATGACTTATTCTTAACTGGAGAAGAAAAGCTCATCATCGAATGTAAGAAGAGACTCGCCTCAGAATTTGAGATGAAAGACCTTGGCCTAATGCATTATTTCTTAGGTCTTGAGGTATGGCAGAGTCCAAAAAGAATCTTCCTTAACCAAGGGAAGTATGCAGTCGAAATCTTGAAGAGATTCAACATGTTAGAGTGCTGTTGGTCGACACTTCGTTAGAATTGATTGATACCACGTTGTATAGACAGATTATTGGATCGCTAATGTACATGACGAATACCAGACCAGATATTTGTTTTGCCATGAACACCTTGAGTCAGTTTCTGGTAGAACCCAGACATGTTCACCTAGTGGTTGCAAAACATGTGATGAGGTACCTTAAGGGTACATTAGATTGTGGTCTCAGTTATGATGGAAATCATGATTTCACATTGAGTGGGTACACTGATTCAGATTGGGCAGGAAGTGTCTCAAATAGGAAGAGCACTTCAGGATGTTGTTTCAGTTTGGGATCAGCCATGATCTCATGGCAGAGTAGAAAGCGATCCAACATTTCTCTCAACACAGCGGAAGTCGAATACATTGTTGCGTGTTCTGCCAGCTGCGAAGCTATATGGCTTCGAAAGTTGTTGACCGGTCTATTTGACCTAGAGATGGAAGCAACCACGATCTTATGTGATAACCAAAGCTGCATAAAGATGACAGAGAATCATGTATTCCATGACAGGTCGAAGCACATAGAGATTCAATATCATTACATCTGTGACATGGTGCAGAGAGGATACATAAAGCTCCAGTACGTTAGCATGGATGAACAAGTTGTTGATGTGTTGACCAAGCCTCTATCTCGTGTAAAGTTTGAGCACTTTCGAGATAAGCTTGGTATAGTCCGAAAGGACCTTCTTTGAAAGGGGGAGTAGTGATGAGATGAGACTAGCACTGTGCTTCTGGCTTGACAGCTGTGACATAAATCCAGTCTAGTATCTTGCTTCCAGCTTGATTGCGTGACGTAAAGCAAGACGATGAGATGAAACTAGTATTGTGCTTCCAGCGCGACAGCTGTGACATAAAGCCAATCTAGTATCTTGCTTCCAGCTTGATTGTTGTGACATAAAGCAAGACGATGAGATGAGACTAGTACTGTGCTTCTGGCTTGACAGCTGTGACGTAAAGCCAGTCTAGTATCTTGCTTCCAGCTTGATTGTTGTGACGTAAAGCAAGACGATGAGATGAGACTAGTACTGTGCTTCCGGCTTGATAGCTGTGACGTAAAAACAATCTAGTATCTTGCTTCTAGTTTGATAGTTGTGACGTAAAGCAAGACGAGCACTGTGCTTCCAGCCTTACAGCTATGACGTAAAGCCAGTCCAATATTATGATGATGAGCCAACCTCGTGTTGTGATGATGATGTATTAGTTTTATACTAATCTATATTGATGCAGATGATGATTGTATTCCTTTGAGAATGATGATGTTGCTGATGAAGAAAACTTCCGATGATTTATAGATATGTCAGTCAGTGTTCCAAGATGATATTGATGATGCTATCCTCCTGATGTTGTTGATGATAAAGGCCTCTCTCTCACCTGATGTTGTTGAAGAATACCCTTCTTGTTAAGGGGGAGTGTTGAAATAATGTAACTACAAAGTGTATTCTGATTTTTAATTGATATATTATTCATTGGATCAATCCCCATTATGGATTGATCATGTCGGTTATTGTAAAAGACCAAATCCCCTTTTGCGGATTGGTCATAATGTAATTGTAATAGGCAAAAGAAGAAGTCGGCCCCAAAATATATAAAAGAGGCACCAGAATATAATAAAGGTGGTTATAACCACCCAGAAGAAGAAGTCGGCCCTGCCAGTGAAAGGACACTTCCACACGTGCCAGATTTGTATAAATAAGGAGGCTAGCGCCTCACTTAGACACACACTCACTTGTTCATTGAGAGACAAGTTTCGGAGCTGCAGTTGGAGAAGAGAGAGAGAGAGAGAGAGAGAGAGAGAGAGAGGCGCATCTTTGGGAGATGACTTTCTATATTTATTTGAGTTATCTCTTGGCATTGTATTGGCTATCTATAATAAGGAAGTTTTGCTGGGTTTTCTTCCCCATGAGGGTTTCCTAGGATAAATGACGTGTCTCTTGTGATTGCGTATTTCTCAGTGATTCTATCTTATGCTATTGTTATCTATTGAAATGCAAAGAACTATAATAATGGCTTAAACATTAACAATACCTTGGTGAATGAAAGACCCTAGATGTGTTCTAGGGCCCCCGAATGTGTTTTGGGGTACTCTGGTCTTGGACCAGGTAGTTCTTGGTTGTGTACCAAGATGTGATGATGTGTGATCTTCTTCCTCTCTCCCGGAATGGTCCATGAGACCTAAAAGCAACCACGAAGATGGACATGATGACATCATGAATGTTTCCCCTTATGCAGTGATGATAAAAGTTTATAAGCCATTATGAGACTTATGTGGACATGTTTTTCCGTTAAAGAGGACACCCTTGACCTTGTCTTTTGGTCCCCCCTTTGCTTGATCTTGTTTCCTTTCTTGTTTGATGAACTGTTGGGTTTTTATAAGTCACTTTGACTTATTTGACTTTTAATTAATATTTTTATTAATTAAAATGTCATTAGTTAATTGTTTTATTTTTTATCCCTAACCCCATCCTTAGCTATAAAAAGAAACCCTTCCTCTAGCATTGAATATACACTCTCCTATCTCTTCCTAGTTTGAACTTGTTGCGGCTACCTCAGATTGTTTTTATTATTTGTGGTATGGCTTTCCTAGTGGATTTTCATTTTCAGTTTTGAGGTATTGGTTGGATAGTTTTTCAATTTAGTCTTAGCTTGCTGGTTGGGAGATACTACATATCTTCTCCTTGGCTGTATGTGTATGTCGTGGACCTTTTGTTGGCTGTTGTGGGTCTTCTCTTGACAACTGTGGACTTTCCTGTGATTACCACGGACCTCTCCTTGTCTAAGTGTTGGAGCCGCAAACCCTTCCTTGGCTGTATGTATATCTCGTGGACCTTCTGTGTGTGTTGCAACCTCTTCATTTGCTGCTACTATGTGTTGTGAGGGTACGGTGGCCTCCCATCTCCTTGCTGCCACTGTGTATAAGGTGTCACTGCCTTCTAGGCAGCCTTTGGCTCCTCCTCCTTTGTTTGTTGGTGCCTTTCTACTTGTTGTCCCAGTTGCTAGTACCTTCTTTGGCTTGAAGGGTTTTGTTGCTGTAGTGTATTACAGTTCAGTTTTGGACAACCTGTTTTGAGTGTTTGCTTCAGCTCTGTTTGTGGTCCTCTCATTGGCAAAATAGTCTACCTAACATCATGATTATTAAACTAATTTCTGAGCATATAAAAGAGGACAACATCCATATGTCAGGTACATCTCTTGGCTAAAGGTAAGATTTATTTTTCTGCACTTAATCTACATTCAGAAATTTTGTTTTATGTTCAGAATTACTTCTACATGTTCAGATCTCATTGTCTATATTTAATCTGCTTAAGTTATTGTTTTAAAGTGTTGACCTACATTTATATTAGAAAACAGATTGGTTAAAAGTTACCACTGTTTTCTATTTTTCCCTAAAAGCTAACACCCTTAAATTCTAACAATGATGATTCATCTCATGAGATACATTTATTTTGATCATTTGATGTGATTTTGTATCTACTATCATCCTATCAGGAATATGTTTTAGAATTTTCAGTTTAGTAACGATATGTGACCACTTGACATCTTATGCATCTTATTTATTATTTGTATTTTCATATTTATGTAGCAATGTGTTTATTTGATGTTGTTGTTGCTTTTACATGTTTAAAAAATTGAAAAAAATGAGTGTTTTTGTATTTTTTTGAGGTCTTGAGACATTTTCCGAGATATTCCGATATTTTCCGTTGATGTCGCCGATAAGTTACTTTCCGGACCCTCATCGATACTTTCCCTGAGATGATATATACAACGTTGCTCCACGGTGCTCTCCCTACATGCAGTTAGTGCGGACGTACATTGTACGACTGTCGTATGCTATACCTTCTTTTTCTTTTTTCGTTTTTCCCCCGCAGCCTGCAAAAATAATTTTTTTTGTGCTGCAAACGATTACGACCTGTGCACTTGATTCTTCTTCAGAACAGATCACGCTCTGATACCACGTTAAGTTTCAACAACTCAACACCCGACAATTTATTTCCTAGCAAACACTTGTTGTAATAAACTTTTTACGCAAATTTACTGAATAAAAAACACGACTAAGTTTTAACGATCTAAATAAATAAATCAGCGGAAGCACAACAAGGAAACCATACACATTTACACACGTAATTTTCTGGGTAAATACCCTTGGAAAAAACCCCAAGGGAAAACCAATACAATGTTGATTTTATTAATATAAATATGGGCTCTCGTCCTGGGATAATGGTGCACCTGAGGAAGATACAAAACAACAAATAGTCTAACCTATCACACCTGGCTGCTACTCTTTTGCTGCCCCTTTGCTCCTTTCCTCTGACCCTGCCCTTGCACACTTGGATGAAAGTCCTTCACCCAATCAATGAAATCTCACTATCTCACTCTGTGTGTGTCTCCTCCTCTCACTTAGGCTGCCTTTTATAATCTTGAGTTTACCCTAAACCCAAAACCCTAGATCTCCAAAGTGATCAATGGCTAAGATTAGATCTCACCTTCACTTTATGATCTAATGGCTAGGATTTAATTCAACTCTCTAATGCCAAATACTTAGGCATTTGACTTAAATTAAACTCCATTAATTACAAAAGTACATTCACTTTAATAATCACTTTATTAAAGTGAATCTCTTAAATCTTGAGAGGCATTAAGGATGACTTCCACATGTTAGACACAAAACCGATGCGGAAGTACCTGTCCGATGCTACAAACATCAACACTCATTCATCTCATTTAGGCATGGCATTACTGAATTGGGTGTTTCTTATGCTTATGTGGTTATTTGGTGCATAACACGAATGCATTAGGTTCTAAAAGTATAGATTTTCTCCCTCTAAATTTCAATGAACAAAGTCTCAAACATGTTTGAGTTGTTTCTTCATGCCTAACAACTTAGATCTAAACAATGCTTTATAAGGACAGTTCAAGGTTCCTACATATGTATCTTGCTTCTGCAATTTGAACATGCTAAAAGGTCCATATTATAGGGTCAAGCCAAAAAGTTCATCTAAACAAATATTTGAACAAACAGACTTCATTTTCAGTAACCCTTTTTACACCAGAAGAAAGCATACCAGTCGAGTCAGGCTATCAAACTCTTTGACCACATCAGTAAACTTATCCACGTCTTCTTCATCAAGAGAGACAGCTAAATCCTGAAAATTTAAAGAGAAAACAACTAGTCAACCTCCTGAATGTCTGGTTCCCTACAAACTATACAAAACAAAACAAAAAGAAAAAGAAAATGTACCCAACCAATTTAACAAAATACGTTGACAATATTTTATGACCATGGAATAGGAGACTCACAGATAGGAATTTGCTCTCTCGTGTGTCTGAAAATGTAGGATCAAGTTCCTGCATAGGTAATCACGCTATTATCAATTTAAATGCATATACATGTCAGACTTGTAATATGCAGAAAATCTATGAAATGTTATATAAGAACAACCTGATATTTTTCCAATGCATTATTCAGTGCCACTGGGTCCCCTCTGCAAATCTGGCAAAGACCAGCATTGAGGAGATATCCCTTGACATGGTACTTCAGAAGATTGTTGTTGATGGATTCTCTTGCTACAGATTCAAAAATTTCTATGGCCTTGGGATATCTGTGAGCATTCCAAATAACCAAAATAAAAAGGTGTCCAAAACACTCGGAAGACAAATGGCATGGTTTACAAGTAAATTGAAATTGCACTTCCATTTGGCAAACATGCTTTCCATCAAATGTAGAGGTTTTTCAATTATATTGATAAAAGGACCACCTTTAAAAGAATTCAAATATTGGTAAAGAAGTCAGAGAACTTCAACCAAATATTCTAGCACTGTGAGTCAGCAATGGGCACCTGTAATACAGAGTACAAATGAGGAAGGAAGAAAGAAAGAAAGAAATTATATCAATGTCAAAAATTGACCAAATTAGGTCCATGGGACTCAAAATCACATCGAGCAACAATGGCAATGTGAGAGTGCCTAAGGCATCTGCTGAAAAGGAAAGACAAAAGAACAAGAATATAGAGAAGTAAAAAGAAAAATAACAAATAACAAAACCAAAGGCTAAACCCAAATAGGTAAACCCTAGACAATAAAGTAGAGACCAATCCTGTGTAAGAGGAGAGGAAGAATAAGAACTGCTGTAGAATAATATGATGTACTATAGTAATTCAGAGTATTGATACCAGATTGATCAAACCCTATATCCTGGAAGTAAGTTGACAAATTTAACTTGGAAGTTGTAGCATATCAGTAGTTGAGTCCGACAATTGGCTCAGCTACCTCTGAGGCAACCAATGTAAAAACCATGAAACATAATGGAAAGGAAAGAATTAGATAGATATTTCATTGGAACTCAATTTTCTCAAGCATAAACCCAAATTAAGATTGATTATTGTTTCTTTCGGAAGTATTGTTCTCTCATTCCCTACAAAAAATCTGAGGCAGTTACCCTTTTATTGGAATTGTATTTTTTGAAATTATTCATACATGTGACAATTACCTTTTTCAGTAGTATTGTTTTTTGAAATTGTTGTTTCATATGATGCTGAAGACAATCTATAACATCTGTACCAAAAAATCCAAGAAATAATGAAGTTGCCTTTATACATTTCAACTAAACTATCTAAGCATCAATTGAGTAAGAACTGACTGTTAGAGTAATTGACTGTGGTCATCTCTTGAAGCAGAAAAATATTGTGGAAAAACCATTGTTCCTGTGGCTTCATCACAACATAAAACACACATATGGTAGAAGTGAGGAATGCAAACATCTCATACTACAGGAAAAATCGGTTTTACTGCTGGCTGGGTTTTCCTGGTCAACAACTCCTAACTAAGCGCGTTCACAGTTAAAACCTGCCTCAAATGACTGTGGATTGCTTCTCCATAAAACCTAAGCTACTTTACATTCCTAAAACACAGGACCTTGTGTAAAAGCCAGTCATGATTGCATGTGGCACATGGGAAGGATCATTAATTATGGACCTGTAATTGATAATGATCTTGCACAGAATTGCAGTAGCAGAACCTTACTAATTATACCATAAAAGGAGCATTTGATAGGCAAGTGATGTCTTTCCATGGAATAATTTCATTTTTCTAAAATTTGTCTAAATCTGAAATTATTTAAGTTTTAACTATTATTGTACACCTCTCTTTGGGTCCCTGGAAAGTTAAAAGAGGAGGTGGTTTAAAACTATTGCAGAGAAAAACGCCTTTTTGTTTTTGCAGGTAGCCTCTGGATCTGGAATCGTGGATTTAAAATGTTGTCTTTTTTCATTTTCTTTGGAGAAATTCTGAGCAATTTTATTTTGCTATCATGAAAACTCTTTAGATGTTGGTTGTTCAAGGGAATGCAAATGAAAATTGCTGGCCAGAATGTTATGCCTCATATAGGGATCTTGCTTAATTCCTTTACCCATTATTCAGTCATTCAGATCAAGATATTCAATATTTCACTTAGAATCAGTTTCATTTAACTACTTCAAGATGTTATAGAGTGTTAGTTCTATATGTTGTCAACTTTGATATTTTCAACCTTACAGCTGAATGGTAAAATTAAGTCAGCTGAATTTGACAAGCAATAGGTAATTGAATATCCTAAATTTGGTTTGTGTGCTTACCAATACCCTTTTCAAGTAATCCTCTTTCATTTTGTGTTTTGGAATAGTGTAATATATTGGCAAACTAGCACAAATTCCAAGCAGTTTTCCAGACTTTTCTCCATGACTGTGTTATGGGTGCACATTGCAAACCAATGGGAACCTATGTTGTACGGACTGTTTTCAATGTCATTACAAAGATCCAATATTAAATATGAGAAAATTTTGGGGGTTTTCTTGTCTTGCCAATTGTTTAGGTTGATTAAGATTTGATTTGAATCTGTAACAAAAGGGCCCTGGTAGGATTAACAACTAAGAAGGGCATAAGCTATAGGGTAAATTTGAACTTGATTTCCTTTGCAACTTCGTCATGAACATGAGAAGTCAAAACTTAAAGGCTAATGTGCATATTCTTTGGTTAAAACATGAAACAACCAAAAAAAATCAACGAATTTTAACATTGAAACACGAAGGATTAAAATTTATTGTTTCCAAAAAAAAGATGAAAGGCAGATGCAACTGCAGATAAGAAAAACTGTGTATTCTTCAAGAGAGTCCAAAAGGCAATGTGAACAACTAAAGCACCTCGTAGACAATTTCCCATCCAAGAGAATAACCATCTATTGTAAACACCATAACGTTGTCATGTAGATTTCACTATAAGAACATGAACAAACCCTTGTCTTGTCAAACACCATGCATATTTTGCACTCCATAAATCCACTTTGTACAAATTAATAACAACCTAGCATTAGTTGGTTTGAATAGTTGAGTATATCTTGCCACAAAATATGTATGTGGCATCTGTTTACAATGGTTCATTCCATCTACTCCAGCAAGTCATATGTTTTAACTTTTATATTACTCCCCTGAAATGTACATTGTGCAACATATCTTGTAGTCCAAGTCTGTTGTAGATGCTAACAAACATTGTACTTCCAAATCTAAAATCAAGCTATATCCTGATGTCCACTTCCTACAATCATGCCTCCATATGCTGAGCATTTAAAATCTCTAAGTTCTATCCATAAATTATAAATTAATTCAACTTTTTCCATCAATTGAGCCTAGATTTTGAATGCCAAACCCATCAAACCACATCCTCAACCACTCTAGTTGTTGAGTTTAAATGATAGCCTAAAAGGGATATAAGTTTAGGGCTCCTTGAATGCTGTAAGGCTTGCAAAGATTGCTGCCAGGTACTCAACACATCAGCACGAGTAAACGGGATGCAAGTTTACTACCCCTTGAACACTGTAAGGCTTGCAAAGGTACAGAACACGTCAGCACCAGTTGTTTCGTATGCCATTTTGGGTCACACAATAGTCACTGAGTACAAATGAAAAATTGCTAGTTATTGCATATATTCCGATTTCATATGCATACCTGACATAAATTGCTTCACTATTCGATGCATACGGATTAGTTTCAAGTCTCAACCACTAGAATACCACATATAAATGTCCTCCAATCCAAGCTAACCTCAACTAGAATAATAAATAGGCTTGGGTAGAAAGCCATCTATATTCTAAATCATTAGAACATTATAATTAAATAGGGCCAACATAGAAAATTAATAATTTAACCACTGTCTACCGCAGCCCTACCCTTAGCCCTATACAAACTAGTAATTGTGGTCAGTTTATGGCTACCAACTCAAAATCCAAGTCAAAGAAAATGAGTTATCAGAGCTGATGCACTCTTGTGCATAGAAAAACCTTCAACAGGGGTTCAGCTACACAATACTACATGAGCCAATGAAAATAATCCTGGTCTGACATTCTCATAGTTACAAGTGACTTCTATAATTGTTCATGCAAACAAAACCTAACCCTAACCAGACATAATATGAAAATTGAAAAGAATTATAATCCTTGATTTCTGGATAGAATTAACCTATGTGACTCTGACTGTTCAAAAACAATCTTCTAAACCACATCCAAATATATAGAACTAAGTAAGAAATGTTTAATTTTGCAGTCATGTATGTCTTGATTCTTTGCTAAGTTTCTTCTAATGTTACACTAAGTAAACAAATGAGAAACTTTGATTCTATTATTATCTATTTTTCAATTAGTTAAGAAGAAAACAGGTTTACTATTAATATGAGACTTGGTTTTCTCCCATTATTTGTGACAAAGTGCCTTACAGTTCAAGTTGAGCTGCAAAATGTGCAACCTTAAGTCGGCATTGGTTAGCTGTGCTTGTAACTTCTTCACCCTGAAAAAGGTCAGCTGCTCGCTCAAAGAACTCCATAGCCTTTTCAGCATCTTGTTCGTTCTCATAGATCTCACCTATCTCCTGAAAAATGCAATTATCTCAAATCTTCAATCAATATTGTTCAATACCAACAGATGTTACTCATAGATGTGTCAAAAAGAATATATGTTTCAATCAGTGAAACTAGAAAAAATATACAATTTGAAGTCTAATTGCTAACAAAATATCTAAAAATAAAAAAAAATTACTTTTCAGGCAATGCTTTCTTGATTAAATAAGGCTTGCCTTCTTTCTAACCAGAAAAATTTAAAACTATGTCATGAATTGAATTATAGCTTTGTTATACACCATCTCAAGCCTCCATGCTATGTAAACACAAATTTTGCACTTGCTGACCAAGAACACATCATCTAAACAGACATAATCCCTATATTGACAATTTTGATTACCTTATAATGCTTTGCAGCCATTGACAATCTTCCAATTTCCATGAGGAGATTAACAGCCAAATTTAAGCATGTTATAGCCTCTGCAAAACAACTAAGAAATTAAAGCTATATTGGTGAATCCATAACAAACTTACTGATTCTTTCAATCCAATCAAATGACGTGAATCATATTGATTACATTGAAAATAACAATAATAAAATTCACGTCTTTATTCAAAATTTGAACCAAGAACCCAAATTTCCTAATTTGCTTGAAATTAAACCAAGTTCTCTACGAGTACATCTTGACCAAAACCAAATTAACTAGGCTTGGACAGAACCAATCCAGAACTTAATCCAAAGCCACAGACATAAGCAATGACAAAGAAAATTTCTAAACAATAAAAAAAACCCAAGGTAAAATACTGAAATAAATACTAATTCTAAACCAAAAAAACAAGTACACAAAATAGGCAAGTTGTAATAGGCACATAATAATTTCCATTAAAAGACAATAGCATTGATAATAATGACAACCTTACTACACACTAACTTGCAGTATTATACAGAAGCACCATACACTAATAAATAATCACAACATATAGTGATGACATCTGTACTCTACACATTAAATAAAAGCAATAAATGTAAATCTTATTGCAAAGAAATGAATTAATACATTTAGAAGAAAAAGAGGAAAAGAATAATAATTTTGAGAGGGAAAATTATTTTTTTTAGAGGTGCACACTGCAAACTATAATGAAAAGTAGACCGTTTCTATACAAGGATGAAAGGCTGTCCCACATGCATTAAATGCAGGCCACCTTGTATCCTACTGGGCTGATCTCTCCTACATGGGGTATGGACCAGTGTTTGTTACTATAGGTGGCTGTCGTCTCTGATCAACATTTGTACAGTAATTTCTCACAGTAATGTGCACCACACACACCAATAATTGCATCAAATTTAAGTTCAATTTCTCATAATTACATCTGCCACAGTCCCCTTCTACTGTAGAAACTTTAGTGACCATCGTACATCATTGTGTCTCTAAGTACTCTATATTGATTATTTTAAACTGCATCATCATGAGCCATAGATGTGGTCTTAGAATTGGTGATAAAAAGTTTATATAACAGTTCCTCTTCCAAACTATAGATTTCTTTATCCTGCACTAGTGTTCAAGACCTTTCAGTGGGTTACCACCTTCAAGGGTAAACAACAATATCAAATGCTCTAGGGCGTCATACCTTTCAATGGGTTACCACCTTCAAGGGTCAAGATTTCACTTTTACTATTCACTTTTCTTTGTTTTTTATGATTGATGATGTGATCATGGTAGTGGAGCCATAAATTAACAATGGATCCCAGTGATGATTTTTGGTCAATCTGGAACGCATGTCTGATTTTTGGTCAATCTGGAATGCATGTCGGGTTTTCCAAATTTGGTTTTTATGATTGGTGATGGGATCATAGTAATGAAGCCATAGATTAACAGTATCCTAGTGATAATTTTTGGTCTGTCTGGAATGACGCATGTTGGGTTTTACAAAATACCTCCAGATGCCAGAAACATTTGAAGGCTAGAAACGTTGCAACTGTTTCCAGCCTGTTTCCCCCTCAAGGGAAACGACTTCCAGACCACCCTCTCACAGGTGCATTGATGTTGCTTGGATGAGCTCTCCTGCTCATATATGCTGATTAACACTTGATCTTCCAGTTCTTTCATCAAATACATGACAACCCATGAGTTTTTTCAAATGACTCTACCATGGTATATCAACTCCTATGCCTTACACCTCAAATGATACGTGCACTCGCAGATGCTACTTCATGCTTCATATTTTCAATTGATGTGCTATGATTTCATGTGTGGGTTCCTTGCTTAGAAGTGATGTGATGGTTTGTAACCTTGTCATTAAAGTAGTAAACATTGGTATGACCTAATAACACTTCTTAATGATAATAATTTTATTATTTTGTCTCGTTATACCATGGGGGGACATAATTGTCCGTAGATAAGTGTTGTCTTGAATTAGGCTAGATCATACTACTGGTAAATCTAGTTGAGTAGCATACCACATCTAGCACTTTCCATTCTTTTCACTCCATCTCGTCCATTAAAAAAATACAATCCCCACTCATGTCTGACTTATCAAATTTCATCTAGCAAGATCTAAATGAAAAAATTGAATAACAGTGTAAGCCAAAGTCAAATAAAGGCTAGAGGTGAAGAGCATAAATGTTAAAAAATGAAAAAATAACGAAGTTAGAGCCATGCCACCTCATTAGAAATGCCCGACCCCAAAGACCTATGCTAAAAATGCATATCTAAAGAACAGGACTAAGAAAAGTCAAAGAAAAATGCAAAAGGGGGAAATAAATTAAGTGTCAAGGTGGTAACTCTAAGTAAATCTCCCTCTTACAGGCTCACATGAATAAATAATGAAGACTCCTAGCTCTAGAAAGCTAGTTGGACCAATAGAAAGACCTTAAACATCATACATATGACTTTGAGGGTCAAAACGTGAAGTTCCCCTTCCCTTTCCATCAATAATTCATCATTTTTACCTATCTCTAACCAAGGTTACCTAGGAAATACCTTTTCTCCTAGGAATTGACACATGTAATAGGGGTAAAGTTGTCCCACCATGGTAAACTTAGACAATTTATAAAATTAACATATGTTAAGATGTTGTTAGTAGAGATTACTTAATGTGCATTGCCTAATGACTTATTTTGAAGCTTTATCATCATTATAGGTGAGCGCCCCACATTGGAATCCGTGCACTATGCCTCAAGACCCATGTCATTGCCTCGAGATCCATGTACCTGCATTGGGATTCGTGTACCTGTATTTGCCCATATCTACCTGCATTGGGATCCATGTTATTTTTCTTGGGATCCATGTCACTCTAGGGTCGGAGTGGCCCCTGGGAGGACGCTCCCAGTAGCATAGACCTGAACCTCTCTCTTATTTTAAACATATAAAGGGATTGTGGAGTGCCTGTGTGGATGGCTCTAAACAATTTCCAAAATCACACTATAGAAATAGTTTACAACACTCTCATTGATACTAAAACAAGGGTCCGTGAACAATGAGAACAAGACTTGTTTGTTTTCAATGCATGTACGATATCTGTTATAATTACCCTTGAATGATCCTCCTATCTGTCCATGACAATGTGAGGGTTGCTACAAAAATTCCCTGCTCCTCAAATATGAAAAGTAATATTTTTCTAACACAAAATCCCACATTTTAATATCAGGTATTGTAGTTAATTCCAACTTGCTTAAAAAAAGTCTTCACTTTTCATAGGTGGTCTCAGCTTAATGGGCCTTGAGAAGCTCTTTCAAACTCTAGTTAAAGGATAAAAGGATAAAGTACCCTATTAACGTCCACTTAGACCAATCTGACCTGTCAAACATGCGTTTAGTTCCTTTGATGATGGAGGGAAACCAACTCCGTGAGGTCATGAAGGAACATAGTATCATACCCTCGATTACTTCTACACAAGTACAATAACACGCTGCAACTTTTACTTACCAATAAATGGCTTTTATAGTAATTACAAATGGTCATTCAAGATTCCAAATTATTTATATGATTTAGTCAAAACACCTTCTTCTAATGAAACGGGTATTGGCCATAAGCCTTTGAAATTTGTTCTTGCTATTGCTAATTATAAAGGATATACCATTTAATTTTTCTACATATGAATCACTAAGACCGCTAAAGTTAATGAGCTCGTGGTTCAGTAGTGAAGATGGTGGCATGTCTCAAGCCACCCACCAAAGTTCAATTCCCCTGGAGACACACATAAGCAATTGAGGCCAGGTGCAAATCCTAGATGGCTTTGATAGAATAGTAACTCCTTGTTGCAGCAGCTTAGCCAAACAGAGGTGCTTGTGTTTAATGGTTCACCCGTTGAGGGTCAGTTTCCGCTTGTGGTGCCCAACCTCTATGGGCCAGTTGTAACGCTTCTATTGAGCTTACACTTTCAAATAAAAAGAAGTTAAAAGAATCAATATGAATAGAATGAAGTTTCCTATATAATTACAAGGTCAAACCTGTTCAATATGTGGATCAAACATTCTAGACAGCAAATCAGCAAAATGTCCTGAAAATAAAATCACTTAGAAGAGTGAACAAAGGAATGGAACCTTGAGCATTGATCTTCTTGTAACAATTTGCTGCATCTACATATGCTGAAGCTGCGTCATGCTTGCTCTCCAGCTGTGATGAAAAGTGGCTGCATTAATTTGTTGTTACAGGAAAGGTATCCCTCTTCACCACAAAAGAAATATATGATAATGCTAGACTGCTGAACAGACCTTTAAATGACAGTTAGCACGCTTAATGCATGCTGATCCGGCCTTGTCCCCTGGAACAAGTAAGCATATCTATCAGTGAATACCTACTTGAAGATTTTCTTTTTA
>ML793034.1:11983-23332 GCA_009831015.1 Picea engelmannii
CCGCTTTTGGTTCTCCGGGCCAGTGGAGTCCAAATACGGTATTCCATTCTTGGTGGAAGTTAACGCCCCTTTTTCAAGGTGCCCTCCACCACCATCATGGTCTCTTTTCCGCACATCCCCTCTCAGCAGTTCTGCAATAAATTCAATAATATTCAATCTATCATTTACATCACATATTCATACTTATGAGTTTTTCCATAGTCCTTGGCTAGTTCAGTTATATTTACAATCTGGGGGAAACAGGGTGTTACAAAATGTTTTAGTTCCAAAGAAGCCATCCGTACCAATGTAAGCATCTTAGTTAACAACATCTAAGCCAGTTTGAATACTAGTTGATGAATAAGCCACAAAGCGCAAAGCACTATCCACAGAGGTAGATGCAAAGGTTGAACCTATAGATTCACCAACAACACTTATTCAAATCCCGACCCTTTCTCTGTTCACTGGACTGGCTAACGGGTAGAAGTTGCGTCAACTCGAAAATTTTCGATGTGATGGGAGTTCATGGTTTCTGTCTTTCCCACCCTTGCTATTGGCTTTGTATGCCTAGTGTATGCGAATGGTGCAACACATGGGTAGCATGCAGACAACTAGACACAACATGCAGACAACATACACAACATCCAGACAAGGTGGCTAAGGGCATTCCAATGTTTAAGATTGGAATAAAGGTTTAACATTTAATGTGAAGAAGTAATGCTAGACTTAGCTCTAACATTACTTGACTTATGTAACATTATTGATCAAATATGCACTTGAAAGTGTTTTCAAGGTAAGGTATGGTAACGACTTGCCTCAGGAAGAGGCCAAATAAGGCCTTCAAATTAAAACTTCAGCCTAAAAACCAAATACAACTTCAAAATTTGCAGGGCTCTCTTAAAACTTTGATTAAATTGTTTGGTTTCTGTGTCATACTAATGCACCATAAAAAAATCGATTGTTATAAGTCCCTGCAGCCCGAAGAGTAGGGACTAATAACAGGTTTGATGCCCCAAAAGGCATTAGATAAAGTATGCAAACATGACACAAAAATAACAGGTTTGATGCCCAAAATGTATTAGATTTTGCATTATATCTTCAAAATAATAAATTATAATAATAACAAAGTACAACCACTCAAATTTTGACATTAAGGCTCTCTATTGTAGTAATGCATTGAAAGTTATCAATTTGAAATTCTAAAAATGGACAACTTTATTTTTAATTCCTCACATTCACAACTTTTTTTTCTAAAAATGGACAGCTCTATTTTTAATTCCTCACATTCACAACTTTTTTTTAGCTTTGTAGTAGAGCAACTTTTAATAAGTTGTGTACAAAGAAGCCTCATTATTCTTATTTGTAAGAGTAATGAAAAAACAATATTAATAACTAATAAATATAGTATTCATTAAAACATTATTTTTTTAAATAAAATGTTTATTATTATTCAATTAAATTAATACAAACAAAAATGTGATTAATAAATAAAATATTAAAAAGTATAATTAATCATAAACAAAATAATAAAATAAAAATAAAAATAATTATTATAAAATGATTAGAAATTAAAATTAAAAAAAATATAATGATTACATAAATAAAAAATTTATCTTTATTGAAATTTATAAAAAATATTATTCATAAAAAAAAATTAAAAATTATAATAAATTTAATATAACATTGCTTAAAAATTAGTCAACAACAAAACTGAGATTGCTCACCAAAAACTTCATATATCACTAAAGAAAAATGACATTTTCTCTATAAAATCATATAAATTTTTTAAATATAATTATATGTTTAAATCATTTTATATTTATAATAGAAAAATATATTTTATCATATCATATTATATTTATATTAATTCATATAAATAAATAATTTTGTATATTTATAATTATATAAATTATATATATTTTTATGATTTATTATTATATATTTTATTGTATAAACATAAAATAAAATAAAATAAAACATTTTATATTATATGATATGATATAATTTTTCACAATATAATATGATATATTTATTCTCAATTATAAAAACTGTACATATCATATCCATTAAAGTTTTTTATAAAAATGGTATATCTATAATATTTCAGTGTAGATATGGTAGCTTTTTAAAAGTTCACTGTGAATATCATATATCTTTAATATTTTATATTATATTTCATATGATATAAATTTTCACAATATAATATGATGTATTTATTCTCAATTATAAAAACTATAAAAACTGTAAATATCATATATTTTTAATATTTTATATAATATAAATTTTCTTAATATAATAAGATGTATTTATTCTCAATTATAATTATAAAATTGTAAATATCATATATTTTTAATATTTTATATTATATTTAATATGATATAAATTTTCAAAATATAATATGATATATTTATTTTTAATTATAAAAACTGTATTTTATATTATATTTAATATAATATAATTTTTCAATATAATATTTCAGTGTAGATAKGGTAGGTTTTTAAAACTGTAAATATCATATATCTTTAATATTTTATATTATATTTAATATATATAAATTTTCAAAATATAATATGATATATTTATTTTTAATTATAAAAACTGTAGATATCCATTCAATTTGTTTTTATAAAAATGGCATATCTATAATATTTCAGTGTAGATATGGTAGGTTTTTAAAAGTTCAATGTGAATATCATATATCTTAAATATTTTACTATACGTTTAATATTTAATTATAGATTTTATATATTTTTATAATGTGTTGTTATAATATATTATTATTTATTTTTTAATTTAAATATAAGGTGTTAGTAAATTTCTAAAATGTTATGGGATGAAAGAGTGTGTTACTTTTGTGACACTAAGAAGGTTGAAGATGAAAAGCATTTTCTCTTAGATTGTCCAACCTATATCCATATTGATCTCATTTTCAAAATATTTGTCACACTACCAACCTTCCTAACTTCTTAACTCAACAAAAGTATAGTGATCTTGGAAAGCTTCTCTTAATGTTTTTCGAGCACAAACAAAATTCTAAAGAATCTCAAGTAATCACTTACGCTCTTAAGATCCAATAAACCAATTCAATCTTAGTAAACTTTAATCATCATCATCAATATAATTTTTCACAATATATAATCTGATATATTTATTATTAACTATATTCACCTCATTATATTTACAAAATAAAATGATATATTTACTCCCAATTATATAACCTTTTATATATATATATTCCTAATTATATTGACAATATAAAGTGATATATTTCTCTCCATCATAATAAAAAACTGTAGAAATCATAAGCCTATGCTTTTAAAATTTATTACATAATATATTCTTACTTATTTAAGAATTAAATTTAGATATGAGTTTCCTCGGAAATATAATTAATTTTACACCGTAGATCTCATATACCATTTAAGATTTTATTGCCATAATATATTGTTACTTGATTTTTACGAATTCAGACGTGGGTCTCCGCAGAAAGATAATTAATTAATTGTTTAATTTTCTTCAATCCGACTCATGTTGAATATATGTTTAAAATTGAGTACGAAACGAATATTCGTATGTGACAGATCACAGAACTTCTTTACTGTATATTGCGATTACTTAAGAAACTCATCCTTTTTTATGTGGCAACACTGCAACCGTCATGAGTACCACCTACTCGAGAAGCGTTTTAATGAAGTGCTATCCACAATTTTCACTCGACAAGTTGATCAGGGCATTCTGGAACAATAATTCGTTGTGAATTTGGTTCATTTCTGTTGAAAAATTTGAGCCATAATAATTTTTTTGTTAATTTCCATTGAATTTTTTTTTTTCTAGAAATGACATTTTCCAATTTCTTTGTTAATTTCCATTGAAAAATGTTTACAGTACAATTTCAATAGGAGTGGGTTAACTGGGTAGCATTGATTTATTTTTTTTCTACAAATGACATTTTTCAATTTCTTTGTTAATTTCCATTGAAAAATGTTTACAGTACAATTTTAATAGGAGTGGGTTAATTGGGCAGCAATCTTTCTTCTCTAGTTAATTTTTCCTGGTTCCTGTCATGTAGTTTTGAATTTCCGATTGATCTAGAAGTTTGATCCATTTTTTGAGTATCTGTATTGGTTTAAAATGAAGCAAAACCCTTAATATAAAAATTTGAAATGCATGGAACTTTCATCCATACCAAACTCAAACTCAAGTTACCCCTGAAAATCTGACAGGATTCAGGTCCATTTTTTTTTACTGAAAAGAAGAAAGATTGCTGATTGCTCCCTAGTTAAATTACTCCATTTCAATATATAACTAATTTCTTTGTTAATTTCCATTGAAAAATGTTTACAGTACAATTTCAATATATGACATTTTCCAATAAATCCAAATCATTGAAATGACAATTTGAACCTCATACATTGTAATTTCATAGAGCACTATTTGAGTACCCCATATACAATGCCGGTTAGGGGGTCGCAATCGATGGTTGGTGGACAGGTTGTTCTGCTTGTTGTTGTTGAAACGAATATTTTCGTCGGAGGTGGGATGATAATCTCTTCTAACACACTTCATCAATAAGTTCTTGTCCGCTCTAAAATATAAGATATTTGAGCACAAAGATCTGTAATGATCTTATCAGGAAGCTGTGGTATTGTTTGTTTCTTGAAGTTAGGTTGTGGTAGATTATTGCATGCTGCCACGGCCAGGCGAGCCCACCTCTCATCGATGCAAACGCCTCCCATTCATTTTGTTTTCCTCTGGGGTGTTGAGAATCAATCCTCCCCCTGCATCGACTTTAGCTCCAGAGGGATATATATACATTCACAGGAGGAAGAATATTTGGTATCCTAGCGTGGCTGAGCAAACTGATTTAGCAGAGAATTCAATTCAAGGGGACTGCAATTGCATGAAGTGGGACTAGGTGAGAATGTCTGGGAGGAAGGCATTAAGGAAATTGGATGACTTTTTCATATTGACTGGGGTGGGAATTGCAAGGGAGTCTGCCACACTTATTCTGCAACACTCCTCCTTGGCTTTTGTTGCACTCCTCCTGCTATTTCCTGCTTCTGCTGCTATAATTCTCTCCCACGCCTTCCTGGATCGCATCCTCGTTGCCAAATTGGCACTAGGAATCCAAGCTGCCTTTGGTTATGGTACTTCAGGATTGATCATCCCTAGTCATCATAACTACTACACCCTGCAACTATTTTATCATAAGCTGTCCGAGACAATATTGTCTTATGTACTCTGCTTTCCTTTTCTGGCGACATTTTCACTGTGGGCAAGAGCAGCAATTGCCCATACAGTTGCTGATACTTATGCAGGCAATAGGCCTTCATGGCAGAGGCTGATTCAACAACTGCCCAAGCTATGGAAACGCCTTGTGTGGACTTATATCTGGGTGTGTCTGTTAATCCTGGGATTCAATGCTCTAATGTTTGTGTTAATGTCTGCAATCATTAATGGGGTGTCTGTTTTGGGATTGCCTGCAATATGGGGGATTGGAGCTGCTATGTGTGGGGGTATTCTTTATTCAGTTGTGTTTGCACATGCCATGATAGTCTGCAATTTGGCCACAGTTGTGTGTGTGACAGAAGCTGATTGTTGTTATGGCCTGGATGCTGTTTTCAAGGCCATGTTTCTCATAAGAGGAAGAACGCAGATCGCTCTTCTAATTGCACTCGTTACAAACATGAGCTTGGCCTTGGTTGAGAGCCTGTTTCAGTACAGAGTGATGGGCATGAGGCATGGCAGCAGCTTCTTAAATGAGAATAGCAGTAGAATAAGCTCATCAGCAGTGTGGGAGGCTCCTCTGCTTATATTTATGTATTCAATGGTGGGTGTGATGGAAGGTGTGATGAGCTGTGTGTTTTACTACACATGCAAGTCATCTCGTTTGGAATTGAGGATTAATTCATGCCTCAATTGTTCTTCCTTTCTAAGTTTGGTAGATGCCTTTTCTTCTAAACACACAGCTATTTCAGTCCAATGTATGGAAAACAAAGTCTAACATATTTTGTTTCTCTGAAATTCCTTCTTAAAGTAAAAGCTTGATCTGTAAGGGCATGATAGCTCTATCTATATGTATAGAGGACAGAGTTGTAATTCAGAAGAGAATCGATGCAAATAACTTTGGTGGTATTAATTTGTATGATTGGTCAACTGTTGGTGGGTATAATTAGCTATTAGTGTATGACTCCAACAGAGTATTGTAGATGAACAAATTGTGCCTTAATCATTTCTTCCATACAAATTATGTCTCGCAGGACTGCCATTTTGACAAATTTGGGAAACTGGAAAATCTGACGACTGTGTGAACAGTATGGTGTGTATCTAACTCTGATTGCACTGTTTATGAATGAAATTCAAGATTGGGGTTGTTTAGCAAGACAGTAGACAATAAACTAGAAAGTAAAGTTGGACTGATTTCAATTACTTTCTCCCATAAGTTTATCTTACATCTACAACATAAAGATGAAGGATCGTTAATACCAATATTTTGAAGTTTATCTTACAACTACAACATAAAGATGAATGATCGTTAGTACCAATATTTTGACTGAATAGGTTGTGAACGATATTTTACAATGTGGATTCTCTTTCAAGGTACCATCATATGATTTGTAATTAAATACAAATAATATAGTTGTTCTTAATTAAAAATATATGTACATTTAAATCTGTCAATTGGGTTTAGTTAGAGTGGTTGAGAGGAATAATCTGTCAATTGAGTTTAGTTCGAGTGGTTGGGAGGAATGATCTGTCAATTGAGTTTAATTTTGAGTTCTATTTTGGTAAGTGACATGTTGAACTCATAACTAGTATATTGTTGTAATAACTGACCTTTATGCCTTGGCAAAGAGAAATCAATTCAAGAAATTTAAAACCCTTCCCTAATATAGACAAAATTAATATGATAAAAGGGAATTAATTTAAGAAAGTTAAACATCTTCTCCCATACATATAAGGGTTTTATACACTGTTAATTGTTCTCCCATACATATAAGGGTTTTATACACTGTTAATTGGGTTAATTTTATTGGGGAGAAATTGTTATTATTTCCATTTTATTCAAATCTAGTTATGAGTTAATTTAGTTAATTTTATTGGAGAAAAATTATTATTCTTTCCATTTTATTCAAATTTAATTACGAGTTAATTCAAATCTAGTTATGAGTTAATTATTAACTTAAAATCTAGTTATGAATTAATTGTTGATTAATTTTTTTTAATTATGTATTCCTACTCTTGCTTATGGGCTTCCAACAACGCTATGCCTCATAACATATTCACTCTTCATAAATTAATTAATTTAATTAATTGTTAATTAAGGTTCTTCTTAAACCATCAAGAACATTTCTCTTACTTAGTGGTTTCGAACAACACTATTCCTTAAAACAAATAGGCAAATTGTTTGACAATCTTACTTTCAAATATATATATTAAAAATTCAGCAACAACACGCTTCAATATATGGCATCACACAATCTTCTTTATTATATATAGTGGGTCTGATTATTAGTCGATATACTCAATTTGTTTGAATGGCAAAGATGCAACCAACAAACATGCGTGGAGAAGTGTTGTAATGAAACTTTGATCTCTACCAATCTTAAGTGGACGAGTTGATCAAACTAGCTACATTAATCGATGGTAGATGGCCAGGCTGTTGTTGTTGGATTAATAGTTTAATCAAAATTATTTCAGCTCAATGTATGGAAAACATTAAATCTAATATACTTTTCTTTTCTAACCTTTTTCATAGAACAAAAGCAACTTTCTTTGGTGGAAATTAACTCACTATTTGGAGCTAGAAGGTCAGGAGGAGATTTGCTGGATAGAATTTTGTGCAGACTTCAACTCAGCTCCATCAGACTTAGAGATGAGGAAGACATACTAATCTGATCTAAGAACTCAGCTTTAACTTCAAGTAGCTAAACAACATTTCCTAGATATAAAGCAATGTTCTCAAAAGAACGTCATGGTGAACTTATTTGGTGGTGGAAGTGTTTATAAAACAATGTTCTCAAAGGAACGTCATGGTGAACCTATTTCGTGGTGGAAGTGTTTATGAAAAGAAAAAGAACTACTTAAAACAAGACTGTCCTTTTAGTTAGCCCTTGAAGAATAAAATCTTTTCTTGGGACTCCATGCAGAGAAGGTCTTGGCAGGGTCTAGAAAGATGCATTTTATATAAAAATGATGTAAAGAGAAGAACACCTTTTGGTACCTTGTCCCTTCACAAAGCTAGTTTGGAAGGAAGATCTTCTCTTTCTAGAGGGAGAAGGTATTGGCAGGGGAACCCACTTGAGGATTAATTTAAATAGTGGTGGGAAGAAAAATCTTTGGAGTATAGGACCCTTCCCTTTGTGGTTTCCTAAACTGTTTGGCTAGCAATAAACTCACAAACATTCCAAGATAAAAAAATCTTATCCTTTCAAGTAATGCATCAAGTCAGATTCTGTTATGAATAGAATATGGATAGCTTGCCAAGGGGTTCTAGGTACATGTGGTATTGGAGGAGTGTTATTATTTCATATGGTCATTTTGTGGAGTTAAAAGCCGTTTTGGGTCTTGAAACAAACAAATGAGTAAAAACAAATTCACTCTTGCCATTACTAAGGTTAGCTACTAAAAGAGATATCCAGAACATTTAGAGCTATGGGGATTCAGAATTGGTAATAGATTCAGTAAATGGGAAAAAAACAACTTCAAACCTTATCATGGGATCTTGTGTTTAAGCAAGTCATGGAGATGGCTGGTAAATTCTCCTTTTTATCCTGCATACATGTCTACAGGGAGTTAAATCATCAAGCAGATATGTTCTCCAAACAAGGATTAGAGGTTTCTGTCGGATATATATGAGAATGAGTTTTTTTGTACATGGTGCTTCTTGGTCCTAGCTGTCCTTTTTGGAACTTTATTAGTTGAATCAGAAGACAATTTTTTTTTTTGGGAAGAAATAGTAAACATAACCTTTTGGTCTGTATACAATGTTAAATGGGACTATTTTAATAAAGTTGGGAGATTATTTTACTTCTTCTTTTCAGTGCTATGAAGGAATAGGTTTGGCACTGTGGTAGAGGAAAATGTAAGCATAACTTTGTGGTTTGTATATAATGTTAAATTATACTGTTTTGTTTGAATAAGGTTAGGAAGTTATTTTAATTCTTTTGGAGTGCTCGTAAAGAGAGGTTTTTCCCTGGCGAGGGAATACAAAATGTGATTTTCTTTTCTTTTGAATAGAAATATTTACAATTTTAAAAAAAGAAAGCAACTTCATCTATCAGGACATAAAAGTTGTATCTATATTACTGTTGGAGAGTGTTGTAATTCACAAACAGATGGATGCCAATAAGTTTCTTGGTATCAGGTTATACTATCATTGTGACTTCAATGTGAGAAATAGGGATTGGACTTTATTGTTTTATGGTGTTCAAGTATGTAGAGGAAGTGTTCACATAGACGAAGGAAGATTTCCTTAAATATGTACATATTATGGTTAAATTTAATAATAGAAAGAAAAATCACCATAAACTTTCATGAAATTGTCAAAGTTGATTTTGAATTAAAAATTTAAGTTATCAAAGTTGATTTTGAATTAAAAACCATTAAAAATTTGAAGTTGATTCCAATTAGGTTGAGGGATGTCTATGGTTTTGATAATATTGAGGTGGTGTGAAGTTTACTAGATTTAATGAAAGGATGATTTTTGTGATGCCCTGGTCTTATCATTTGATAAATATATAGCTTTTCACAAAAAAATCTTAAAGGAATTTCAAATTAATGTATATGACTTTTAGCAAAAAAAAAAAAAACCCTAAAATCACTCTCAAATAAATGGCTTTTCAAAAAAAATCTTAAAACAACTTTCAAATTAATGTATATGGATTTTAGCAAAAGAACAAAAACCCTAAAATCACTCTCAAGTCAATGTATGAGCCACTTTCAAGTTAATGCATATGGCTTCTACCAAAAAGATCTTAAAATCACTTTCAAGTCAATGTATGAGAACAAAATTATAGTTAGATTGGTAGGTACATCTTTATACTTTTTTTCAATCTAAGGGCAAATTTGCAAGATGATTTTTTCTATCTAAGGGCAAGTTGGCTAGATGATTTTTTCAATCTAAAGGCAAGTTGGCCAAAAAAATTTCAATATAAGGGCAAAGTTGGTAAGATGATAGATATTGGCAATGAGGTTTATGTGAATAATATGGAAAATTATAAAACCATTATTATTTGTAAGAGGTTGGTATTTTGGTATCATTCTAAAAATAACTGTAAGTAAGTGCGCATATTAAAACTAGTTTTTAATTTTATTTTATCAAGGTTTTGGCATAAACATTCAATCATTGATTTTTCAGTAACTTTTATAATAAAAAAAACAAAAAAAAAAAACTTTGGAAAAGAATGGAGAAACTAGAACTTTCAATGAAGTAAACTTCTAAAAATAAAAAAAGAGAAAATTTGATTAAATAAAAAGACAAAACTTTGGAAAGGAATGGAGAAACTAGAACTTTCAATAAAGTAAACCTCTAAAAATAAAAAATAAAAAAGACAAAATTAACAATAATACAATGATGTATTTTTTTTAGAAAGATTTTCAGTAACTTTTATAAAAAAGACAAAAAACAAAACTTTGGAAAGGAATGGAAAAACTAGAATTTTCAATGAATAAACTTTAAAAAAAAAAAGACAAAATTTGATTAAAAAAAAAACAAAACTTTGAAAAGGAATGGAGAAACTATAACTTTCAATGAAGTAAACTTCTAAAAAAAATAAAAAAAATTAACAATAATACAAAGATGTCCTTTTTAATAGAAATATTTTCAATAACTTTTATAAAAAGGAAAAAAAAACAAAACTTTGAAAATGAATGAAAAAACTAGAACTTTCAATAAAGTAAACCTCTAAAATTAAAAATAAAAAGAAAAAATGAACAATAATACAAGGATGTCCTTTTTATAGAAAGGTGGAGGATGATTATGTGTAGTAAAATACACTTTGGTGTGACTTTATGTAGATGATCTTGACAAAAGACAAAAATGACAAGGTAAGAAAAATAAAGGTAATGGCAATAGGTCCTTGGGATAAGGATATTTACTTCCCATTAAATGATGGAAATTAAATTAAAGGTAAATTCTTCTTATAATTACTTGAACCTGGAATATGACTCTATTTATAATTAGAATTTCCTTTGGTGTGGAAAACATGTAATAAGAGGTGTGAAAACTCTTTAATCTACATAAATTAAATGTTGAAAAATTCACTCGTTTGAGTTGAAAATTAAGGATGCTCTAATTTAGAACAATAGAGAAGACAATAGCAATATACAATTGTATTGCTTTGTTTGGAGTTCAAGCATATCAAAAAA
>ML793034.1:34932-46412 GCA_009831015.1 Picea engelmannii
TTCCCTTAATTTTGAATGAACTGTCAAATCATCCCGGTAATATGCCATACACCATATCAGTCATGTTTGGTCGAGCTGAATGTTGTTCAACACAATCTATTAAGACACAAATGACGTGTGTTTCTTACAGGTTAAGCGTGGCTGGAGTTAATCATTTGGGATTTTGGCACTTAGGCCCAGATTTCGAACTAAGACACTCTGATACCATATGTAATGCCCATATACTTCTAAACATCATTAAGTTTCATATATCTTTTATTGAGTAACGAAAACAATATCTTTCTAGCATAATATTGAATTTTCATAACATCAACTTCAATGACTTAGATTTATCCACAAATACTAATTACATGGCTGAAAGAAATAAATACATAACTTAACAAAGTACCTGGTTCTGATGCTAATTGTTGTTTCCATTGCCTTGCTGCTGCCTTTCTGCTCCCTGCTACACAGATCAACCCTGCCACAAACAGGAAAATAACTACCCAAAACTAATGTCCTCCCTGCCAACTAGGAAAACTACCTAGCTCCAGGATATCTACGGATATCCTGGCCCTCCGTGCCCAAAACCTCTAGCAACTCAGTGCCTCCCCTGATCAAAGCCACAGTCCAGAACACTCTGTTCCTTGTTCACAGCAAGCCAACAATCCACAAAATATACCACAGGCTCACAGCCAATACAATAGTGCACAGAAAATACCACATAGAAACTCTGCTCACGGCAAAATGCAATGGTTCTCGGCCAATACAACCGGTTCAGCAATACCGTCCGCAACATCCATCCCCGCCGAATGGTGCGCAAATCCCCCTCTTCCCCTTCCCTTATTCCTCCCGGCCGCCTCGTGCAGTTACTCCTCCAACCACCCTCCGTCCCCCGTCCTTCGTCATGAGTTAATGTTTTATCTCCTCGGGATCCATGGCTATCCCTTTCTGCATACGCCACCATTTTTATATCATTTTTCATTGATCTATTAATTTTATTTCACAGGTCATTAAATGTGATCTGTAATTTAAATTACTACTCAGTTAACCATAATTAATTTCTTTTAATTAATTTTACTTTATAATCTTTAAGCATGCATCCAATTAGGGTCGTTACAGGGGCCCAAACCATGGTCTAGAGCCAAAAAATAGGACTTAGACCCTAATTGTTTCTTTAAGGGGTCATGCAACATACAAGATGCCCTAATGCACCACATTGGCCCTATAGATAGAATTGTTTCACTATGAATGGAATATGGGAACTATTTTGAGGTTTTGTGGATGTTGTGTAGGTATTAAGGCTTAGAAAATGGTCCATGGATGGGAACTAGAGCCTTAAGTCCTAAATATTTCTTTAGGGAGCATTGTTTGTACACAAGGCTCCAAACCACCACATAGGAACTATAAAGGGAATCATTATCCCATAAGTGGTATATGGGCATCAATTTGAGGTTTGTTTCATAGGGGATGGGTTGTGGGGCCTTGGCTATGGTTCACGTGATCTATATCCAAATGGAAAATCAAAGATGCCTAATGGCAAGACAAATTCTTTGAAATAACTAAAATTTTAAATTCATCATTGGTGTTCATGCAAATTATGTGCCATGCATATCGTGTTAATTCATTAAATGAAAACTAAAATAACAACAACAACAAAATAAATATACACATGATAAATTTAGATTACATACTTGTTGGCAACGATTATGTAATTATTATTTTTATAAGTTGCCTACACAGGTTCTATGAAATTTTATTGCTCTTCATGAGCATTTCTCTAAACGACAGTCATAAATCGTCACTTTTTACCTATCATATATTCATGCTTAGTTTTCATGACTGAAAGCATGAAAACTCGCAACTATTGTTACTATTCTGTTTTAAAATTTCATTGAAAGCATATGGTTTATTACAGAACTGTGGTTTCTTTCTATGAGCATGTTGCTCTCCTTGTTTGTGACCCTTTCAATTCTAAGCATGCCTAAGAGATTTGTGGTTATATGAATGAAAGACCCCCTCCATTTGATATTCGATTTTTTGTATGGATTTTGGTTGATTTTTGATCATATTTCTTTCATGAAACTTTGAACTATTCGATTTTTGTAAACCTACCTAACTTTGCAATCAAATTATGATGCACACATTTTGTTTTCAGAGTACTATGGTCCTAGCATGTACCCAATGCCAAGGTGGCATACAATGTACAGGATGCCATTACTCCTTAGCGTGGTCTCGGGTTTCACAAAACTCCTCATACGCATTTTGATTAAACACCTTGCACATCGTTTGAATTATCACAACATGTATTGATAAGGCTCAGGGCTATGGCTCTGTTTCCTTTTTGCAAACCCTACCTGTGTGTTGTGCGTTAATTACCCATTTGTGCAGTATGGCTCTAGTGGTAAGGGTCGAATCGAACGACGTCCAAACCCTGCTTTCGTATGATAACGCTAGGGAAGATTTGGAAAGGAATGGTTAGCATTTGTTCATTGAAAAATTTCAGGGTTTTAACCTTCAGGTTGCCCAAGAATTATACTTAACCTTTGATGGCTGTAGGGAAAAGATCGATGATGTGCAATTGGAAGTAACATAAGAGTTCTTAAGCCAAGCCATGGGATTGCCAGCGGTTGGTCAGAAATGGTTCAAAAACGCGAAAGTGGAGGAAGTCCTTTGGACTTTACTGTTTACCTCACGAAAAATAACCAGCTGTGATTGAGGTATGCCAATTTTATTCTTGAAACCTAGGTGGCATGATTTACTTGCTGTAGTGAAGCAATTCATCACATGTGAGGGATGATTCAAATTTGTTTTCCTATATCATTTACGCCTGCTTATGAGTTTTATTGGTTTTCTGTTGAATATGCCTTATTATCTACTCATAATTCTGTATAAAATGGGAAAAATATTTAGGAAACAGAGGTCAGATTCAATTCTGTTTCACCATGGCCTCATTAAAATCATCCTCATGCACTAGTTACAGTCACAAAATGATTGTTGGGACTCGTTCATTACGCAAAATGGTTTTGGTAACCCTGAGTTGGGAGAA
Organism: Picea engelmannii; assembly: GCA_009831015.1. Taxonomy (NCBI): domain Eukaryota; kingdom Viridiplantae; phylum Streptophyta; class Pinopsida; order Pinales; family Pinaceae; genus Picea; species Picea engelmannii. Next base: position 37,961 of record ML793034.1, read on the forward strand.
GTGGATAAGCCATGTGTTGAGGAAACCCTTGTGAACCCAACAACCTCTCCTCCACCTCTCCAGGCCTGTGATTTTTCCCCTAATAGTGAAACCTTGAGCTACCCTAAGGTCATTCAACAAGACAATCGACCGGTTGCACATCCAAAGGATTGTTTTAAAACTATGAAGAAGCCTAAAGGAAAGAAGTTAAAAGGTAGTGTTGATGTCGATTTCAAAAACAAAAGAGCTGGTCGATTAATTTCTCGAAGTCTTCGAAATAAAACAAACCCCCGTGCAGACATGATCAGCATGATTGAAGTGAGCGAAGGTTCAGACTCAGAGATTTAAAAACTCCTTGCTGAAGAGGACCTCGTGTCATTCGGGCTATACCCTGACCGACCCTATGACTATGTTAATAATTTGCCTCCTTGTCTAAAGGACAACCCAGAATTTCCTGGTATCCAGCTCTGTGATAAATCTACCATTCGCATGGAGGATTCTCTGACGCATAATGTTGTTCATTCTAATGCAAATTCCTTACAGTCACAATGTGATGTGTGCCAATTGTGGATCGACAGGTACTATACCGATGTTCCACTGCTACAGTCATGACTCAAGTCTTTAAGAGACCAAGTTGATATGTTGACAAATGAAAACAACAAACTTGAATCCATCATCCAAGGGAAGGGGAAGTGCTTGAAAACTATAGGTCGTGTGATTTTCAAAAACGTAGAAGCAACAACAATTATCGTTAATTCCAAAATTTCTTGATACGTTTTGATTTCATGATTTGAGGTATGATATTTTTAATTTTTAGCATGATTGTGTCACTCTTAAGTTAGGATATTTGATTTGATTGAATAAACTATTTTTCTTATTAAGATTAGTCTGTTTTGTTTATTTAATAAAATATGATTGCATTTGATATTATAACTAGCTACAGAATCGCAAGATTCTGTAGCCAGTTAAGAAAATTCGAATTGTTTGATTTGAAGACTGAAAACATATCTGAGATCTTCTTATTTTATTTTGTTTTCAGGATAATTAAGGTGCCCATGATTTCAAAGATGATATGAGACACTTTTTTAGATCTCCCAGCCATATCAATTTTGTATTTTGAGTAAACAGAATTAGACTGTTGATAGTGTTTTAATATCTAGTGAAATCAGGGTGGTTGCATCCCCCATTATTTTTTGAAACCAATTTGATCTTATCAACAGGAAACAATTTTGTTTCCTGAAACCTATATAAACATATCATTTTGTAAACATTGAACATATTGGCCTGGGGAGAGAATATGGATATTTACATACAGACTTGAATGACACATAATACATTACAACTTTAGCTTTCTGTATCATGTTTTAATTTAAGTTCTGCTTATCTCAATATGATGATAGATGATGATAGCCTTTCGTCTAGATGATTTATTGTTATTTGAGATAATACTTTTCACATACTTCCCATATCTCGTGTCTCAGATATAACATACAGTGATCCTCTATTCAATTTAAATTAGAAGATTTATCTTTAATTTCAGTTGAATGTTTACATGCAAGTTCTTACAGGAAAATTATCTCATTGTAGTTACTTGCAAATTATAAGATTATTGTGACTGCATCTATTAAATGTTCTGTTACTATAATTCAATCTCCAGCATTATTTTTTTGCATTCATTTAGAGCAATCTCAAGATCTGTTGCAGGTTCACTTCTCAGATAAAGGTGGCTGGATGTTCAATATTGAACAGACATTGGATGCAATAGCAGGTTAGCCTGTTATTTGATTTCATTAATTTGCTGAATATAGAAGTTTTCCACATATAGAACATTTTCTACTATCTATTATTTTCTGTTCAATTAGGCAGTTTAATGTTTGATTTCATGAGTACATACATCTAAGAAAACAAACCAAAAAAAGATTAGTTAGTATTTTCATTTTCTTTATTATTATTGCTAAAGTAATCAATCTACATTTGATTTTTACGAGTTTAGATTAAAACTCGTGTTTTGTATAGATTGTATATAAAGTATTGATTATAATTTTAGTTAAATAAATTGTACACACACACACATATATATATTTAAATGTACTTATAGATTTTAGTGATTGTTATTATTAGGTTATTTTTTTTCCTTTAGTTATTTTTCTCTTTCTTTAGGACTTAGATCGGCCAACGGAGCTGCAAAACCCGTTGGAGTGAATTAATCCAAACGGCTTGGGTTAATTAGACAACCTCGGACCAGATTCACTCCTCCAGTTGACGAGTGGTCAATTTCGCCCGCCAACAATACTACACCAAAGATTTTATACTAGAGAACCCTTTGGTGAATAAAAACATGATTGTGAATATAGAGGCAAGTTTGAGTATAACAAAAACCTAATGGAATATAAAGGAATCTTCCTAGATTAGGTAAAAAAACACATGAAGAAACTCAATTTTTAAGGGAATGAAATTTGAATGATTGTGAATAATAACATGGAATTTTTTGCAATTGTGTGTGTGTGTGTGTGTGAATTTTATTTAGCTCGGGTGGTTGGGAGGAAAGATTGCTATCCTCCCTACCTGGGTTCAATTCCTGTAAGTGACATGTTGAGCTCATAATGAGTATATTGTTGAGAAGATCCTTTTCCAAAAAACGCCCTGGCTATGAAATAATAATAATAATAATAATAATAATAATAATAATAATAATAATAATAATAATAATAATATGTTTCTTGACCAATGATGATCCCTTTAATCGACTACTCAATGCACTGCATTGAGTCTTTGATGATAGGGAGACATCTCAAGACCCATGTTACTATCTAAAACTGTGAATTTATTTTTCTTTTTAAAATGTGTGTGTGTGTGTGTGTGTGATTCAGTGGTCATCAACCACCCCCCTTTTGACCACATTATAATGGGACCAAAAAATTATTTGGTGGGCATGTGATGGAGGAGAGGGGGCTGAGGGAAGGAAAGAAAATTTAAACCCTTTTTTAAAATTTATTTTTATGTGCTTTCTTTGTTTTATTTTTTTCAGGTTATTTTTTAATATTTAAAAAAAAAATACGCAAAAGGGGATATGAGCAAAAGGGGCATGGGGAGATGGGGGTAGAAAGGAGGGGATCTATGGGGGAATGGGGGTTGTTAGTGGGTTGGAGGAAGAGGTTAATGAATAGGAAAAATGGAAAAATTAAGAGATTGATATTAGGGGTTGGACCATGGTCTAGGGCTTAGAATTAAGGATTTATGACCTAACTATTATTTCTAAGGCTTTTGGGTCATGCAATGGGACCTAAACCATCACAAAATCCTTGTAGAGAGAACAATGTTCCTATGACTACTATATGGGAATTAATTTGGCACTAGTCATATAGGAATTAATTTGACATTTTGTGCATAAGGCTTGGGTATTAGGATCGAAACTATGGTCTAGGACAAAAACCTAGGGATCATGCACCATGCATAGGGCCCCAAACCATGACTAAACTCTATAGAGAAAATATTTCATCTAAAATAGGGATATAGCCACCATTTTGAGGTTCAATTCACAAATGATCGGTCTTGAGATCCTCAACCATGAGTTGAGGCCAAGAACTAGGGACTTAGGCTGTAATTATTGCTTCTAACTCATATATATATATATATATATATATATATATATATTTTTTTTTTTTTTTTTTGGAAGAAACTATAAACAAAACCTTTTGTTATGTGTATATGGGACTATTTTAATTAAGTTGGGATATTATGTTATGACTTCTTTTCGAGTGTTCCTTTTTTGTTTTGTGTATATGATGTTAAATGGGACTATTTTAATAATGTTGGGAGATTATTTTATGACTTATTTTCGAGTATTGTGAAGGAACACGTTTGGCACTGTGGGAGAGGAAAATGCAAACAAAACTTTGTGGTTTGTATATAATGTTAAATGAGAATGTTTTAATAAGTTTAGGAGGTTATTTTACTTCTTTGGAATGATTTTAAAGAGAGGTTTGGCACTACTACAGAGGGAATACAAAATGTAATTTTCTTTTCTTTATTTTGAATAAAAATTTACCATTTTTTCAACAAAAAAAAATGAAAGCAACTTCATCTATCAAGACATAAAATCTCTATCTATATGACTATTGGAGAGTGTTGTAATTCACAAAGGATGGATTCCAATAATGTTAATGGAATTAAGTTGTACGATTGAAGGTTATACTACCATTATGACTTCACTATTTGAAGTGAGAAATAGGGATTAGACTTCATTGTTTTATAGTGTTAAAAGTATGTAGAGGAAGTGTCCACAGAGACAGAAGAATATTTGTTTAAATATGTGCATGGTATAGTTGAATTTAATAAGAGAAAGAAAAATCACTATAAAATTTCATGAAATTGAAGTGTGAACCGTTAATATATCAAGTTGATTCCAATTAGATTGAGGAATGTCTATGGTTTTGATAATGTTGAGGTGGTGTGAAGTTTACAAGATTTAATGAATTCTAATATATAAAGGAGGAATTTTGTGGTGATTGGGTCTTATCTTTTTGACAAATATATAGATTTTCGCAAAAGGATTCTAAAACCACTTTCAAGTTAATGTATATGGATTTTAGCAAAAAGATCCTAAAATCACTTTCAAGTCAATGTATGAGCCATTTTCAAGTTTTTTTTTTTTGTAAATAAAAAATATTGTATTACCTTAAAAAGTCTTCATAGCGATACATATTAATACATAGTTCAAAATTTGCCACTTGTTTTGCCACATGCATGGAAACCAGAACAGGTGGCTTGCAAAAATGATAGCCAATCTAGTAGACCAGAACCAGAGTCTAGCTAATGAAAAATTTAATTGTAAATGTATCCTATCTAGACCTGATAACATGACAATAAGAAAATTAAACATTTGGCGAACCCGGTAAACCATCATGGCGGAAAGTGAAAATGAATGGTTGGTAGCAATTCGGGTAGTGGCTCTTGGTAGGCTCGTTTGAAAAGGAGTCAAATAACAGGTCCAGACGATGGCTAAGGGTGCTCTGGCGATGAAGTTGTTATGTCATGTCCCGACACATGTCAAAAATAAACTGCAAATGATGTTGCGCGATTATGCATGGACTAAGTAGTTCTGGTCGTGAGCTTGCAACATTGGACGGGTCATGGCATGCTGAAGCTAGTTGTGTTGGTGCTTCCTCATACCATTTCAAAGGATTCTCCTCCTCAGCCAGGCAATAATCCAAGTCTGTCCCGATGGTTCCACTGAACGATGCACTGAAGTTTGGGGTTGTCCCCCTTGTTGAGTCTTCCAGCCAATGTGGAGATATTTCTTCCTCTATCACACAACCGCCTAGATTTGTCACAGGATGGATAGGGGGGATGACACTGACAATTGGTTCAGTCAGCACAATGGTATCCTCTATCCAACTTGGAGGAATTTCTTCCTGTATTGGACAACCACTTGAACTAATCACGGGGTTAGAATTTTGAGGCATTGGCTCCAGATTTCCAAGGTGAAGTTGAGCATCATCATAGCAATTTTGGTCAGAATGGGGTGGCCTAACAGGATTGGTGAATGGGTTGGGAGGCAGAGAGAGGGCCAAGGAAGGGCCTGAAAAATGGTGCTAGGATATCATGCTATAGTAGACCGACCCTCGTTTGGGTTTTCCCATTTCATGTGGCATGACGTAAACACAAGAGATAGATGGTGAAATATAGACAATGCTCAGGCACCAGGGGTGATCCGAGATCTTTTCATCAGGTGACTTATTAAAGAATCGTATTAAATGAGCATAAACTAAAGTACACCATAAAGAAGGAAAAGCTAAAAAAGAAAGAGACATAAGCATACAATATGAACGCAAAAACTTGATAACGGAGTTCCTCCCTGGTGGACTACATTTCTGGGTCCTGCTCTGAAATGGATAGGCCTTTTTATTAACTCCAAAAAAGAATTGGGAAAAATACATAAGTATACCTCATTCTGGAGTTAAGCTACAAAAGCTTTGCTCAAATCAGAAAACTAACATCACTATTGTGTTTGTGGCGCCAGATTACCTAAAAATGATTGTCTCCATGCCTTGATCCGAGTTTGGCACTTTTAGGCCCAAGAGACACCCCTGCCTCGGTTTTCATGCCTTTCCTCTGCAATAAATGACTAGGAAAATATCGAAATGCATGCCATGTCTCGAAATCCATGCCAAAAGCCATATGGGTGCACTCTTGGTTCTCCTTCGTCCCCGTACACTTGTGGAAAACCTATTTATATAATAAAATTTGGGCGGTTATGAGTAAATGAGGTCGTTGGTGCATTGGTAGTGGATGCTATTCTAAGTATTTGATTTGGGCGGTTATGAGTAAATGAGGTCGTTGGTGTGTTGGTAGTGGATGTTATTCTAAGTATTTGATTCGGGTGGTTATGAGTAAATGAGGTCGTTGGTAGTGGATTCTATTCTAAGTATTTGGTTGGCAGAGGTTTAGGTAGAGGTCCCGAGGTCGAATCCTGCGGGCCTCCCCTTTTTAACACATATTGTTATATAGTTTGGTGGAGGTTTGTAAATTGGCAGATCAACTACTAAAATGGCAGGCAGTTTGGAATATATCACCAACAGTTAAGCGAAGGTTATATGAAATGGTTGTATTCATATGTGTTGGGGGATGGGGCTAGGTCTCGACCCTTTTCTCCATCGTCCGACCGTTAACACAAGTTTAAATATTTAAATCAAACTATAGGGTTTAAGTAACACCATGGACGGGCTGGTAACCCGGCCCTACCAAAGATTTACCCCGCTCGGAGGTCACGGGTTTGACTCCTATGGAGTCATATAATTTTTTTAACATGCCAACCATTGGAGGGGTGCCATGTGGCAGCCCATGACTAGGCCACATGGAAGCCCACGATTGGGCCACATGGCACCATAACATTTGCCCAATAAAATGACATTTGTCACAACCTAATTCGTCCACGTGTCTGTCATCAAACCTGTACGACCTTGCCATGTCATCCTAGGCCAACTCATCAGTATACCACGTTAGTTGTACGAACATGCCATGTGTCACCCTTGCAGTGGTGACACGTGTCACCTTGACCTTTGATTTTTTGACTAAGTTTGACCTGAACTTTGATTGCTTATATATTTCGATCCGTAACTCTGTTTGACGAGCTGTTTGTGCCGTTAGAAAGATTACGACGCACTCTTTGTGATCATGCCATTTTCATTAAGTTTTGTGAACTTTTAATTTTTCCCTTTCTCTGTCTGTTGAATCCATTCTGAGTGTTCTGAGTTGTTCTTAGCCTTCTCTGGATCCTTTTTGGATCACGCCTTCCCACTGAGATCTTTTTGGACGACCAAAATATTTCATCAATCAACTAGTAAGTGAGGGAAGAGTCCCCTCACTTTGTCCTTCTCAATCCACTTTTCCCTACTTGGATGTGTTCCCTTTAAGCCTACTCGAAGATAATCAACATCACCCCTATGTGAAGTCCTCGTTCTTCTGTCCAGGATGATATCTTCCTGTAACTCATCCAAGTATGCAGGTGAAAACTCATCAATTGAAGGTATTGAAAATTCCTCATCCTGATCCATGATCATGGGAGGCTAAAAAGGTTTTAAGTTCTCTACGTTCACAACAGAGTAAATCTAAATATAAGGTGGAAGATCTAAACGGAAAGCATTAGTGTTTATTTTCTCCAAAATAGTGAAGGTTCCATATCAGATAGGCTTGAGTTTATTTCCTTCACCCTTCAATCGTTCCTTGCTGATGTGAAGCCATACCCGGTCTCCAACCTAGAACTGATGATAAACCTTGTGCTTGTCATGTCGAGCTTTATATTGTGCTTGACTCTTCTCCAATTGTTCCCTGACTGCCTGGTGTATCTGTTGAATCCTCTGGATGAACTTGCAGGCTCTGTCCTCTGTTCGTTCTTCATTCACATCAACATCTCTCCAATACATCAATTCCAAAGGAACCTTGGGTAGTGTTGGCAGCCAATTAACATTTTCTATTACCTCATAAGCTGCCTACACCAATGTTTCAAAAACATTGATTTTCCGTCGCAAAAATTCAAATGAACGACGCCCTTATTCTTTGCGCCTTTTCGAATGCTTGTCTTCGCTAAGTCTTCACAATTGTAAGCATGAAAATTTCTCCTTTTGAGGTCACATTTTGATCATTATCTGAACTGCCGATACTGTCATCATGCTTATTGCGCCTATCTTTTATTGATCTTCACATGATCARCATTATCCTTTGATCGGTTTTCATACTTCGATGGATTGCATAACTCGGTCTTATTGAAGATATTTTKCCTTTGGATTCGTATTTTGCAACTTGCCTGAACATTGATTCATTGAACTGCTTGGGGGTTATGTTTTATCTTTTGTGATTCTTACTGTTGATCATTATCATAACCCTTGGCATATCAATTGTATGCAATATTGATTTGACACCTTAGTTAAACGATTAATTAATGCATTGGCGGGAACATGAGTGTAGGTTTTGA
>ML793034.1:47097-76361 GCA_009831015.1 Picea engelmannii
CTTATTTAGTTTAGTTAGATCACTTAGCTCAGATCAACTTTCCTCTTTGGCTTCCTTAGGAGACCTCAGAGCGGCCAACGGAGCCGTTAAACTCGTCAGGGTGGTCCATACCAAACGGCTTGGGTTATTAGACAACCCCGGACCAGTTCCACTCTCTTAATTGACGGACGGTCGTTTTCGCCCGTCAACAGGTAGGTACCCAAAACATGTCCTAAAATGTGAATTCTGAGTGGATGAATGTAAATCTTGGTTATAAGCATGTTGTACATAGGGTATCTGTTCATCCCATAACTTGGGATGATTGCTACAGTATCCTTGAAGCAAAAGTACCATTGTTTTGTTTATCACCTCTGTCTATTCGTCGGTCTGTGGATGGAAAACAATGCTCCTCTTCAATTTGGTGTCCATCATTCTCCCCAAGCTAGTCCAAAAGTCCCCAAGGAATCGAGTGTCTCAATTTTAGACAATGGGCGTGGGTAACCCACAGTGAACCCAAACATACTTAAAGAAGAGATTAGCAGTCTGCTCAACAATGATATTGTTTTTACATGGAATCAAGATACACATCTTGTTGAACCTATCCACTACGACATACAAATAGTCATGACCCCATTTTGTCATTGGTAAACCATTACAAAATCCATGGAAATGCTTTCCCATGGATGGGATGGAGCATGAAGTGGTGAGTATAGCCCCAATTTTCTATTAGTGGGCTTACAAGTAGAACACATCACACACCCCTTTACATATTTAGTTACAATTTCTTTCATTTGAGGCCAACAACAAAACCTCTTCAAATGAGCCATAGTTTTTCCTACTTGAAAATGTCCAGACACAAGAAAAGTATGAGCTTCTCGTATTACATAGGATCGTTCACTTGTAGGAATACATAGCTTCCCAATATGATAGAGTAATTTTCCCTGCAGACAATAGTTATCTACCTGTGCACCATGGGTTATCTTCTCATATACTTCTTTAAAATCTTCATCAATGACATATTTTTCTACATAGCTATCATGAGATAAATAAGTATTCTTCAAAATAATAGAAGCAACAATAGGAGGTCTACAAAGCATATAATCTATCTTGTTACTTGTACCCTTCTTGTACTTGATTACCAAATGAAATTTTTGTAGAAAACCCATCCATCTATAGTGTCAAGATTGTTGCAGTTTTGTCTATTCTTGAAGATATTGTAAGGGCTAGTGATCTGTATGTATGATGGTTTCCTTCCCTAACAAATAGTGCTTCCATTTCTTTACGCTTTGAACTAATGCATACAACTCTTTATCATATGTAGGATAGTTAACAACAGCTTGGTTAAAAGTCTCAGAGTGGTAACATATAGGATTATGATATTGCATCAATATTGAACCCATGGCGTACCTACTGACATCTATCTCGATCTCAAAAGGATGTTGAAGAGTCGGTAGTGATAATATTGGTGTGGTACTGATATTCTCCTTCAAAGTGTTGAAATATTTTTGTTGCTATCCTTCCCACTGAAAAGTGTTCTTCACACTGGTTAAGGCATGCAAAGGAACTTTTATAAAGGAGAAGTTTGAAATGAATCTCCTCCAATACTGGACTGCACCTAAGAAGCTCCAGATATCAGTCACACTTTTCGGCTTAGGCCAATTACCAATTACAACAATTTTGGAAGGTTCAATCTTTAATTGTCCTCCTCCCACTATATGACCTAAGTATACAAGTGTAGTCTTGCCAAATTCACATTTAGACATTTTTACATACAACTTTTCCCTTTGCAAAGTATCTAATACTTTCTTTACATGCCTTACATGTTCATCCCAAGTCCCGCTAAAAACAAGAATGTCGTCTAAATATACAATCACAAAGTCATCCATGAAAGGCCTAAATACATCATTCATCACACACATGAAAGTTATTAGAGAATTAAAAAGCCCAAATGACATAACTAACCACTCAAACAATCCCTGTTTGGTTTTAAAGGTAGTCTTCCATGTTATGCAACCCTGATTTGATGATATCCACTGTGCAAATCCAACTTAGTGAAGTAAACAACATTCTTCAACTGATCAAGTAAATCATCTATACGAGGAAGAGGGTATCGATTTTTCACCGTGATTTTATTTAAAGCCCGATAATCGACACACATTCTCCATTTGTCATATTTCTTTGGCACCATCACGATTGGAGAACCACAATGAGATGAATTGGGCCTGATGACCCCTTGATCCAATAATCCTTGTACCTTCTTCTTGATCTCTGTCATCTCCACAACTGACATCCTGTACATGCCCACATTAGGAAGAGGAGAATCCTGCTAAACATGTATCTCATGTTGGATTTCCCTCTTAGGAGGTAATCCATCTAGTTCCTGAAAAATATCATCATACTTAGAAACAATATCAATTAATTCCTTTTTATGATATGAATCATACCCTTGGAAAGCGTCGGATGTCCCGACATCTTTCTCTTTGATGACCATGAGTACATATCGCTTATTAGTGTTTATGAGTCTTTTCATTTGCCCTACACTAATAAGTGTTGTATTTACCCTCATGATGTGATCTCTAACAATATATTCCACTCCCCCCTTAGTAAGGTGGTATTTGTTCTCATGATGAAAGAAGATTGCTTTTCTATCATAAAGATAAGGACTCCCCAACACTATGCCACATATATCAAGTGGTACAACATCCAAATCCACTTCATCAATCAACTTTGAAGCAATAGAAAATATGATCCTACATTGTTTGGTGACATTAAGTTTTGCTTGATCACATACCCAACCAAGAGGATAAGGCTTTGGATGTGGTTTCGTTACAAGACCCATCTTCTTAACAAGTGCTTCAGATATTAAGTTTACTTGGAAAYCCAGATCAAATAATGTATCTATCTTAGTATGTTTAGATACAACTTTTATATGAAATAACTCATTCCTCTTTAGTTCATCAATATGAGATTCATCATTGGAACTTGAACTAGCATGAATAGAATATTTACCTTGTACTCCAACCGTTGTGATATTTCCTTCATCTTCTGAATCGAAACCAAGATCTTGTTGCACTTTAGCAACGGTCTTTGTCTTCCCCTTTCCATCGAACTATTTCAGTTTCTTTTCTGGATGCAGTTTCCAACAATGTTCATCATTGTAACCGCTTTTCTTGCAATGAGTGAAAGTTGGTTTTCCTCCTTCTCTCGTAACTATAGCGGTCTTCTTTTCCTTCCTTTTAAACTTCTTGAAATTATTTTGTGGGAAATTGGAAGCTTTGTTTGTGGGATCTTCTTTAACATGTTTCCCCCTGTTCTCAAGGTGAGTGGCTTGCACACAAACTTCTTCAAGACTAGTGGGGTTAAACAAGAGAAAAGTATGAAAAATATAACTGTGAAGTGCGCCAATATACTTCATTAAAATTTCATAAGAATCCAAAGGAATGTTCAATGCTAGAGATTTCTTCCTAAATTCTTCTGTGAAACTTTGTACAGTTTGACCCTTACTTTGCCTCAAAGTTTTCCATTCCATCATTGCTTTATGTAAATACCATAATGGATAGAACTGCTTCCTTATCTCTGTTTTAAATTCTGACCATGAGGAAAGAAGATTACCATACTTACTTTTGTCCTGTAGCTTTCTCTCCCACCATATGAGATCGGTGCCTTCCAACCGAAGAGAAGGAAGTTTCACTTTAACTTCCTCTTTCTCAATATGCTAAACACGATAATATACTTCAAACTTTCAGATCCAATTATCTAGTTTTTTAGGATTAACATCTCCATTAAACACAGGTAAAACAAACTTTACATCAAGATTTAATAATGGTTTCTTAAAAGTGGCTTTATGGTTAGAATGTTGAGAGTGATGAGAATGCTCAGAGGAAGAAGAACTAGAACTTGAAGGCGAAGATGGAGGCTAAGGAGGGTCTCCTCCAACCCCTTGGTTTACCGAAGCATCATCATCGGGTGGTGCTTCCTTTTTCTTCCCTTTCTTCTGCATCCTCTTCTTGTAATATCCATACATTCGTTCGACCATTTCTGACATGCAATAAAAGATTGTGTGAAAGTTTTTCTCCTGTTCATCATGAATGTCCTCTTCTGCCATCTTCTTCCTTAGGGATGCATGGGAAACTTCAGGATTAAAAGTCTTAAGAGTTCCTTCACCTTGCTTATGCTTGTCCCTAGTAAGCATTCATACTCAACAATTCAAGTCAAATACGACTTCTCTGATACCAACATGATCTAGGATCTTTTCGTCAGGTGACTTATTAAAGAATCGTATTAAATGAGCATAAACTAAAGTACACCATAAAGAAGGAAAAGCTCAAAAATAAAGAGACATAAGCATACAATACGAACGCTAAAACTTGATAACAGAGTTTGTCCCTGGTGGACTACGTCTCCGGGTATTGCTCTCAAATGGGTAGGCCTTTTTATTAACTCCACAAAAGAATTGGGAAAAATACATAAGTATACCTCATTCTGGAGTTAAGCTACAGAAGATTTGCTCAAATCAGAAAAATAACATCACCATTACGTTCGTGGCGTCGAATTACCTAAAAATAACTGTCTCCACACATCGATATGATTTTGGCACTTTCCGGCCCTAGAGACACCCCTGCCTCAGTTTTTGTGCCTTGCCTCTATAATAAATGACTGGGAAAATATCGAAATGCTTGCCCTGTCTCAAAATCCATGCCAAAATCCGTACGGGCACACTCTTGGTCAAACTATAAGGTTTAAGTAACACCACAGGTGGGCTGGTAGCCTGACCCTACCAAAGTTTTACCCCGCCCGGAGGTCACGTGTTCGACTCCTGTGGAGTCATATAAATTTTTTCACATGGAAATCACTGGAGGGGTTCCATGTGGCAACCTACAACTGGGCCACGCGACACCATAAAATTTTCCCAATAAAATGATACTTGTCACAACCTAATTCACCCACGTGTCTGCCATCAAACCTATACGACCTTGCAACGTCATCCCATGCCAACTCAACACTCTGCCACATCAGTTGTATGGACATGCCACATGTCACCCCTGCATTGGTGACATGTGAATCATTCCTCTTTGCATATGAGGGTGAGAAAAGTGGCATTGAGGGTAGAGAGCACATGACCTGAAGTATGGGATTCCTCCACTATTTTCCAAACCTCTTCTTGTATCATCGACCATCAATTATGGAAGAAATCCATGGTGAAGCCATCGCGCCAGGGGCCTTGCCTAGGGTTATGTCCTTGAAAACTTGATCCACTTCTTCCTGTGTGATAGGTATCATTAAATCCTGATTCTGCTCAAGTGTAATGATGGTTGGAATATGTTGGGTTACCTGATTGATAGATGGTGTTTTGTTAATGGGTGGTTCCGATAGAATCTCTTTGTAGTAATTGACCAACTCTGTTTCTATTTCTCCATGGTCCAGAATTGTGTTACCTTGTGCAGCTTCGAGATTTGTAATATGATTGATGTATCATCTATGGATCATGGAGCGATTAAAGAACTTTGTGTTCCTTTCTCCTTCCTTAAGCCATTGTACTCGATATTTCTGCTTCTAAAGAAGCCATTTCTGGTCTCAATGTCAATCAGTTTGAGGCGATCTATGAGGTCGCTGAACTTGATTCTTTTCGGGTCCAGTCTCTTCGAGCCCCCTATTTTTTCCTCTAAAGTAAGGATGATGTTAAAGTCTCCTCCCAAGATCCAATTATTTTGACCTATTAATGCTTCTAAATAGGATAGATTATTTAGGAAATGGTCCTTTTCCTGGTTATTCTGAGTACCATAGGCGTTCATGATTACTCTCTCTTTACTAGATCTAATAGCTTGATAGTGTGTTGTAAGTGTTCCCATGGTGGAGAAGGCCTGGTCAACAATAACTGAGGTTGGGTTACTGAGGATGTCCAAATCTCCTGCTGCATCTTTAGAATTAGTATATATGAAGTTGCAGTGACTCCAACATCTTTTAAACAATTCCTCTGCCATTTCCCCCACACATTTGGTTTCCTGTAGCAGAAAAATGTCTGGATCCTCTGCCTTAATGCAGTTACAAAGAATCTTTTGCTTGGATCTTCCATTTAGGCCTCGTATATTCCAAGTGATGATATTCATCATGAGGAGTTGTGTCGGGGGGAGAAGAATCCCTTGGTGAAACACTGCTTTTTTCCTGAGTTGATCATAAAATTACCTACCTCTTTGATCAATTGATGAGTCATCTTACACCCCCGTCATTTTCCCTCTTTCCGGATCCGTTTGGGATCCAGATCAAGATCCAGACGTATGCCTAGTATTGAAGTAGCACCAGCCGTGGATTCGCTGAAGACCTTATGTACTACCTTTTTGAGCTTCTCAACCGATATTGTTTACAGTTCCTTCTTGTTGAAGGCTTCCTCTAGCTTGTCTAGATCTATGTATGCTAGTTCTCACTCATCCATCTACATTATGGTATCTCCTCCTTCATCAGATTCCTTTCCTGGTTCTAGATGAGTTGGGCGATCAAGAGCCATGACTTGCTCTAGGATGGGATCCAGAGTTTGTTTTTCCTTATCTTTGTCTTTGCGTGGATTTTCTGGTCTATGTGGATTTTCTACTCTTATGCATTCGACAGATTGCTGAGGGCATCAAAGGATTTGTTGGTGAGGATATTCTGACCTCTGCTCTGATTGGATTTTTTCAATTGTTGCTTCCTGCAGCACGAAACTTGTGTGAAGCCAACTTTTTGTTTGTCCTCTGCCACTGGTCATGTTGGAGCATTGAATGGGAAGTCCCGGAAGAGATGTCCATGTTCATGACACTTCCTACATTGGAAGGGAATGTGTTCGTAATCTATGGTCTGGATCCAGTCTTCATCTTGATATTCTATGGTGAATGAGCCAGGTAGGGCCTTGGAGATGTTCATGTATACACAAATGCGTGCATATGATGCATATCTTCTTTTCTTGGTGGCCTATAAGGATTTGACATATCGTCCCGACGTATTTCCAATGCCCATTAAGATTTCTTCAAGCCAAAATTCCTAGGGAAAGGAGTAGAGATGGATCCAAACTGGGGCAAAGGAAAAGTCCTCCTTTTCTAGGAAGAAGCGATCAATCCAAAATTGTAGAAGTAGGGTCCATTTTCAAAGACCCGATCTTTGTCCTCCAGATTATAAAAGATGATCGTGAATAATCCTTTCGAGCTGAAATGGAGCTCATAGTCAAATTTTGGGTTCCACTAGGCCTTGATCCATACTGTAAGGTCTCTTTCAGAGGGCCATAACCCTAAGAATTTCCCAATCAGGGCATGATCCTTCATAAATTGGGTGTGTTCTCCAACCCTAGTGGATTTTACCACATATTTTGGTATTGTTGGTGCCTAGGGGATACATTTCCCTGGTTCCTATTTACGAGATGCCTCTGGATGATATGGTTCAACTTCCATTTCCATTTTTTTCCCTAAGACTTGTTCATCTTACATAAATTGATCGTGAAGGTGAGGTGGGGGTTCAAGGGGCGACTGCCTGGCACGAGTTTTGTCTGTCTTGTTCACTACTGCATTTTTGTAAGAGGGGGTTTTCACCCCCCTTATTTGTCCATTCAGTTGTTTCAAGCACGACGACAGTTGTGGCAGTGGCGTCTTTGTGTGAGGGGAAGCCTGGATGTGACATGGTTGGAAGCATGCAAATATTCAAACCCTAGCGCTCCTCATCGCCTTTCGTTCATTCCTGACTATCCATTGAGATACTTTCAAGTTAATGCATATGAATTTTAGTAAAAATATCTTAAAATCACTTTCAAGTCAATGTATGAGAGGAATATGGGTAGGTACATCTTTGCAAAAAAGAGTTTAAGATTTTTTTCAATCTAAGGGCAAGTTAACAAGATGATAGGTATTGGAAATGAGGTTTATGTGAATAATATAGAAACTTATTAAACCATTATTATTCGTAAGAGGTTGGTATTTTTGGCATCATTATAAAAATAAATGTAAGTGATCATATTAAAACGAGTTCTTAGCTTTATTTTATTAATTTTTTAACATAAACATTCAACCATTGTTTTTTCGATAATTTTTTCGATATTATCCAAAAGATACAAGGGAAAGATAATGCTAATTTTTATTTATGTTTTATGGATTTTCCTAAATCTTTTCATATGACTTGTCTTTGATAAAACTTTGGGAAGGAATGGAAAAACTAGAACTTTCAATAAAGTAAACCTCTTCAATCAAAAAAGACAAAATTAACAATGATACTAGTGTGAAACAAGGATGTCCTTTTTATAAAAAGGTGGAGGATGATTATGTGTAGTAAAATACACTTTGGTATTGTGACTTTACGTAGACGATGTTGACAAAAGACAAAAAAAATAAGAAAAATAAAGGTAATGACAATTGGTCCTTGGGATAAGGATATTTTCTTCACATTAAATAATAAAAATTACTAGTAAATTCTTCTTATAATTACTTCGACCTGGAATATGACTATAGTTATAATTAGAACTCCCTTTGGAAAACATGTAACAAGAGGTGTGAAAACTCTTTAATCTATGTGAACTAAATGTAGAAAAACTCACTTGTGGAGTTGAAAATTAAGGATGCTCTAATTTAGAACAATGGAGAAGACAATAACATTATACAATTGTCTTGTTTGGAGTCCAAGCATATAAAACAATTCTTCAAAGAAAGTTCAAAATTTGAAAATGATTCTTATTAAAAGAACTAGTTGTAAAAATACAAGCCCTTTACCCTATGATATTTATAAAAAATATGTCTTTTATCATTAGAAGGAGAAGGATTATGCCAATTTACAAATTATTTAATTACTGTCAAGGATATAAACACAAAGATGTTCCCATACCATGCACATTGGAACATAATATAAATGTTGGTATTATGACAATAAAATGGAATAAATTTTGGTACTATGATGAAATGGAATAAAAATGGGGAATTGAAGAGATAAATTTTCCCAATGCAACATTAACCATTAGAGACTTGGTACAAAAGAACATAATAAAGCTATGGTAGGAACCTGAAAAGAAATGACATTTTATCAATGTCTGAACATCCCAATGAGAACCTACACATGATAACAATAGTTGTAAGAGAAAATCTCCATGATTGAAGATATGCAATTTGTCAATTCGAGATAAGCTCTCATCACCTAACAATGGAAATATTGAAAAACATAAGTTGAGAAGAATGTTTATTTTTTCTTTGGAAGCGAGTTGAGGGTGAGGTGCATGTGATGTCATGGTTTATTGTATTTGATCAAGGAAGGAGAACTTAATAAAACATGAGTATTTGGATAATTTAGATGGTTTATTGACTTTTCCCTGTAAACAATGAATAAAAAACACTAACAAGATTATAAATATTTTGTTAGCATTATTATTGAATTGTTTTGACAATCCCAAGATTGTATCTCATGTTACCTAAGCGTGTATACCATGTGAGTATGACACATAGATAGTTTTAAGAATCAACTTTTGTTATCCCAAAGGCTAAGTCCAATTAAAATTCCCTCAAAAAGCACACCCACTTCTTGCCCATAATGATCTGGATTTTATGAGTAGAATGAAATGAATACAGATTATTAACAGATGCTTAACACAAAATAACAAAGATACAGTAAAACTGGTTTTCTATTCAATAACGAAATAAGCTGAAAACTGTAAAATGTAGCGGAAACAAGCTTGCTGGAATGGTGGCGGCTTATCTCTGAGAAGAGATGTGACGACTGCGCTCATTCGTAAGAAGAAGATTATAATGAGGCTTTGAAGGCATTTTTACAATAAGCAGGAATGTCAAAAACCCTAGACATGAAAAAACCTAACCCTAGGAGATGAAGCACCAAAATTCATGTGGGCCCCGTTTGGGTAAGTTAGTACATCAACTTCCCAGGGTCGTAACTTTTGTGCATATGATCTCCGTTTTAGGCGTATGATAGCCTGTTGGAAAGGTATTATCGAGGAGATTCATTTTAGGCGAAATATTGAAGGAACTTCCATATTGCAAACCTGTTTTCCCAAAAAACATCGTTTAGGGACTCAAAACGACTCTGGAAGTGAAAACTGCTAAAAATAGTAAATTACCAAAATTGCCAGAAAACTGTTTTGAGCCAGTTGGAAGAGGTGGGTGGCCACCGATATCCATATAGATCAATCCTCCATCCTTAGGAAGCAATGGTATCCATTGCATTGAGGTCCCCCATCAGATGAGGAAATTTCTGTTGAATTTGGCCCCGGGTGAGCCACTTGCCCTAGTGCAGGAGCTGCCCTGCTTTGACAACTCGATAAATATGGATCCTTTGCTGTTGAGTGCCCTTGATATGTGTTTCCACAATATGATCATTGGATGTCTGTTTTATGCAGTCGGGGTTGAGCTCTGTTGGTGTCAGTTGTTCTGCTACTTCTGAGGTGTCCAATAATGGTGAAAAATAAGGGTGAAGGAGATCCACGTTGAACACTGGGTGTAGGCCAAGGAAAGGAGGAATGTTGAGCTCAAAAGAGTTATCCCCCATGGCCTTGATGATAGTGTATGACCCATAACAGAGTGGGTGAATCTTCCGATGGGGTCCTGTAAGGCGTTCTTTATGCAAGTGCAACCAAACTTTGTCGCCCACCTGAAACTTATGTGGCACCTGATGTTGATCATGGTGTTGTTTGTACTTGTCATTGGACTTCTGTGGGATATCCTAAACCTGTTGGTGGATATGTTGGATCCGCTCAATGAACCGGGTGGCTTTGTCAACTTCAGTTGGAACAGGAGATGAGTCGGTCGAGGTGACCATAAGGGGAAGTGAAACCTCTATGGGACCCAATGGTTGGAATCCCAACCTCACCTGAAAGGGATTGTGGCTGGTTGAGCTATGCATGGGTCGGTTGTAGCTTTGCTGGACATAGGGAAGGATCTCATCCCATGTGCGGGGGTGCTTTGAATTATACATGCGAAGGATATGCACAATCATTCGATTTACAACCTTGGTTTTTCCATCTGTCTGGGGGTGGAAGGTCATGGATTTGGTGAGATTGGTGTCTAGTAGTGACCAGAGGCTCGACCAAAATTTGCTGAGAAATTGACTATCCCGATCTGAGACAATGGTTTGTGGTATTCCAAAATGTACCCAGACTCATTCAAAGAAGAGCTTGGCAGTGGCCTCTGTTGTGATGCTCTTCTTGCAGGCAACCAGAATCACCATCTTAGAAAAGCGATCAACCACCACAAAAACACAGTCATTTCCACGCTTGGTGGACAGGAGGCCTGACATCTAGTCCATTGAGATGGATTCCCATGGCCTGTCAGGAGTAGGAAGAGGGGTGTACAGGCCCTGTTTCTTAGTGGTCGGTTTGGCAATAGCACATGTAGTGCAGGACCTGATATACTTGCTGACCTCCTTTCGAAGTTTTAGCCAGTATAAATGTTTCTGTAGCATCGTGTTGATGGGCGAAATTGACCGCTTATCCATTAGAGGAGTGAATCCAGTCCGTGGTTGTCTTATTAACCCAAGCCATTTGGATTGATCCACTCCGATGGGTTTAGCGGCTCCATTAGCCGATCTAAGTCCTAAGAAAGAGAAAAAACAAAACCAAACAAAATAAGATAACTTAACTCGCTGAAAATTATATACAGATCTAATATATATCTACAATTTACTAAATAATGTTTATAACATAAATATACTTATTGTATGTATAATATATACAAATGGATTTATTTCTAATATATGTATAACATTTACATAATGCAAATTTTAATCTAAATCTGGGAAAATCGAATATGGATTGATTTATTAAACAACATCAAAGCTATCATTCAATCTTTTTGATTTGTATTTTTTTTTTATAATGTTTATAAACAAGAAATGAAAAATCAAACTGTCTAAATGAAAACAAAGATAGTAAATAGTAGAATATGTTTAGACTGCAGGAAATTTCTGTATTAAACTAATGAAATAAAACTCACAAACTAACCTGTAATTGGATCTGATATTCGTCCTGTGTATAACATCCAATCTTGTTGTTTGATGAGGCAAACCCGCAACAGGTCCTACAAATGCTTCTCGTAAACGTGAAGTAGTAGTGATTGAATCCCAATGATATAACATAAAGGAGATATAGTAACAACAATTTTATAATTTCACAAGTGGCCACATTGAGATAAATCCTACCGCGAAACTTGTGTATAAATGCTCAACGAATGATGAAGATAAATCTCTAAATCTCAAGTTTGAACAGAATAATTACTGCATTTTAATTATTGGACATAAAATATGGATATCATATCAATCTGCAATAAACCATGATAGCTAAAGCAACTACGATCTAACTACAAATCGAAATAATCATAACTTGAATAAAAACACGATATAGAGAAGCTAAAGATTTACAAATATCATATTCCATTCAAGTCTGTAAATCATAAATCCATAGTTTTTTCCCCCAGGCAGAGATGGTCTCAAGTTTACAAAACAACATACTTATATAGGTTACAGGAACAAAACATTTCCTATTGATAACATCCAATTTGTTCCAAAAAATGTGGGGGATTCAACCTCCCAGATTCTACTTGATACCAAAAACTAACAGCCTATTCTATTTGAAAACATAAATATAGTATGCTGAGAGATGCCAACAGTGCTTCAAATCTCCTTAGAAATCATAGGTTCCTGAAAACAAATAAGAATAAAAGATTTCAGATGCATTTTCAGTTATCAAAACAAGTAATTCGAATTTTTCGAACTAGAATCATATTTTATTGAATCAATCAAAACAAACTAAAGGTATTCTGTGCAAACAAATCATGTATCCTAATTTGAAAAAGACAGAATCATACTAAACTTATTTAAAAAAAAATCATACCTCAAATTAAGGGATTCGAACTAATCAAGCAATCTTTGAATTTACTATTGCAGTCGCTGCTTCCACGTTCTTAAAAACAACAGATCCTGTGGTTTTTTGGCGTTTGTCTTTGGTTTGAGCTACGGATTGGAGTCTGCTATTCTCCTTCGTTAACGAATTCACCTAGTCTTCCAAGGATTTAAGTTGAGACTGAAGTAAAGGAACATCTTTGTAATACATATCTATCCAAGATCGACATTCATTATAGTGCGGCTGTATAGATTGTGTATCGACACTGATAGTATTAACAGGTGGGGAATCTTCCATTGGACCTGTAGGTTCATTACTGAGTTTGATTCCAGGGAAATAGGGATTGTCCTTTAGACACGGTGGAAGGTTAGTAACATAATCGTAGGGCCTGTCAGAGCAAAGTCCATATGAATATGGATACTCTTCGGCCAGGGATCTTTCAATTTTCGAATCAGAATCCTCACTTACCACAATTGCGTTTTGGTCTGCATAAGGATTGGGTTTATTTCGAGCACATCATGAAACCCAATGAGCGACCCTTTTACTCTTATAATTGACATTGACGTTGCCTTTACACTTTTTCCTTGTGGATTTTTTAACAGTCTTAACACAACCCTTAGGATACGAATCTGGTAGAGTGTCGGGTTGGGTAGAATCAAGATAGGTCGAGGGTTCCAAATTAGAAATAGGATCACAGGGAAAGAGCGAAGGAGGAGAGATGGTAGGTTTCACAAGGGTTTCTATGACAACATGCTTGTCAACCTGTCCCAAATCACTACTACCAAAACCATTTCGTAACAGAAAAGCTTCCCAACAATCATTGTTTAATTTCAACTGATGTATAATAATAATCTTGATTAAACAATGGTGGAACAAACTAGAATCAGACTTCTGCCTCTTAAGCCGCTTTGCCATCTTGTATAGACATCGAAGGAGGAAATAGGGCATGTTCAGGGGGAAATTGATAAAACTCATAAGCAATCGCAAGTGATACAAAAAAACCAACCCATATCTCCCCTCATAGGTAACGAACTGTTTCACAATAGCTAATAGATCATGCCATCTAGGTTTTAAAGCTGAGACAGGCATATCTCGGTCCCAGCTGGTAATTCTCCTTGAGGTGAACAACAATGACCATAGAACCTCTTCAACCTTTGAGTTTTTGAACCATTTTTTCCCCACAGCTGGTAGACCGGTAGCTTGGATTATAAAATATTCATTTAACTCAAGCTGGATGTCTCCCATTTTTTCTCTACAACTGTTGAATGTCAACGCGAATTCTTGAGCAACTCTTAGATTAAAACCCTCAAACTTTTCAATAAACACACGCCAGCCATTCCTTTCTAAGTCATCTCTGGCATTGTCAAATGATAACAAGGTCTGGATGCCGTTGGGCTCAATCCTCACCATAGGAGCCATGGCTAACATAAAGTAATCAACACGGGAATCAAAGGTAGGATTTGATAGAGAAAACACAGAGCCATAGCCCCGAGTGTCCTCAATGCGATGCAAAGACAACTTGAAATGGTAGGAAGGACTGTTAATTACCATGCATGTGAAAGAGTTCATGTAGATCGAGGCCATGCAGATTAATAATTTCGCGCTGTACTTAAAATAACACCTTGGCACATTATTACACATAAGGATCAGAGAAGTTGAAAACAATAGTATTCGTATCCATGACTTGATCACACAGATTAATGTATCAAATAGACATCGAACCATTAAATTTTTTTTATGAATCAAAACCCCATTGATATTAATCAAACACTAAAAGAGTGGAGGTTTTATACTTATGTAACCAAGGAATGACTAGAGTCTAGGACCAAAGAGTTATAAACTAGGAAAATCATCAAGTTCATAGTGAAAGACGACAATTCGACAATATACCATGTGAACAATTATCCTTTGATCAAAAATCGAAATCAAGTGTGAATTCCAGCTGTGAGTTTTCATGCTTACAGTCATGAAAACAAAAATCGAAAAGAAGGTATGTAGAGAGCGACAAGTGACAAGTGTTGTTTAGTGAGAAAGGTCGTGACGAGTAATGAGAATTTAAAGACCCTGTGTAGGCAGCTTGTAAAAATAGAGATTATATTATTGCTATCAACAATGGTGACACACTGGTAGAAGCAGTTATCTCTGCCACATGAATGAGTTCAGATTAGGAGAATCAGAAAAAAATTCGAATCGAAAACAACCAAAAAGTTGTCTGAACATCATTATCAATTATAAAACATTCCAGTTTCAGATTACTGTTATTTTAAAAGACTAAAACTGACAACAATCTTAACAGAAGAGAGTCACGATATTAAAGTTAAAAACTTCAATACTGTTGACAGGGCCGCTGCTTCCAACAGACATCCATAGCCTCGACAGGGATGTCATTTAACCCACTCCGATATCTGTATCCTACTAAGATGTTCTAGATCAGAACGAAGGACATTAAGGTCACAAGAATCCATATCTGAGAATTTTCATGTACCTAACATTGCTTCCCCGCCAGCGGGCCTGTTTAGTACCCCGACGAAGTTATCTTGGCGTCATGCATGTATTTACCCACTGCCAACAGACCTGTTCAGTATCCCGACGGGTTTACAAGCACTTCCCACAACTCTCTGAAGGTTTATTTAGTTTTAAAGATATTTAATAGAGTGGGGTGACACTGAAAATCCTGGTTTTTGACACATTGTAGTAAATTGCAGATCTTGAAGAATTTTCTTAGTTGTCCTTCATTAAGATCTAGAAATAGTCTGTTAATAAAACCGACTTTCGAGGGCAGGGAGACATCTCTGAGTTGTTCTTTTAAGGAACAGGGACAATGTAAGAAGAATTTTTATGGATGATCATGAGTAACTTCAGTTACATATTTAAATCAAGAAATGCTTTTCAAACAACAAGTTATATTTAACATGGCTTGCAAACTGAGAAGAATATCACAATTGATGCTTAAACAACCTTCAGTAGTCATTTTTAGAGGGGAAATTTTTCTGTTCTCTTTGTCTGAACTAGCCCATGGTGCAAGCATGTGCGTCTCAAAAAGAAAAACTGGTAAGCATAAGGGAAAAATCAAAACAAACCAACGAAGAAAAACAAGAGGCAAGAAAAACAAAAATATTTACACAGTGTACATGGGAGTGTCATCAGGCGAAGTACCTTTTTAGAGCTTGGCCATTCACCGGATAGGTGTATGGCCGTCCCTCTAAATTTTGTAATTGGAAGGAACTGGGACCCAATTTCTCAGCAATTAAGAATGGTCCTAGCCACAAGTTCTGAAACTTTGTATGTTCTCCTTTTCCCTCATGCGGTTTGTCCCATTTTAGGACAAGGTCACCTACCTCAAAATTTCTGTCAGAGGCAGAATTGGAATCAAACCAGTTTTTAACAAGGAGTTGATGTTGATCTAATTTCCATTTTGCTTGAGCCCTCACTTATTCTAATTTTAACAAAGCGTTAATTCGATTCTCCAAAGGGGGACAGTCCTCTTCTTGTACTTTCTGTGATAGCTGCAGAGAGGGAAGGAGGACATGTGGTGGAAGAATCGACTCTCTGCCGTAAACGAGAAAGAAAGGTGAGTTACCTACAACATTTTTATGAGCTACCCTATCAGCCCAGATTGCGTTTAATAGTGCATTATGCCAATTTTTATGATTTTCAGTGACCGTTCTCTTGATGATTTTGATCAGATTTTTATTAGTCGATTCTGCCAAATCGTTGCCTTGGGGGTAATAGCTGGCATAATACTTTAATTTAATTCCATTTTCTAGAGAAAAATCACTCATCTCAAGAGACGAAAAATAAGAAGCATTATCGAATACCAGGCATTCAGGGATACCGAAATGAGTAATAATATTTGAATTCAAGAAAAATATTACCTGGCTGGTATTTACAACTTTTAATGGGGAAGCCTCGGACCACTTAGTGAAGTAATCTGTGGCTATTATGATATACTTATGCTGCTGTGAGGATGACAGATTGATTGGGCCTATAATATCTAGACCCCACTGCTGAAAAGGGGAGTCTACTGAAACTGGTTGCAGAGGGAAGGCTGGTTTCTGTATCCGTCCGGATGCTTTTTGACAAATTACACACTTGCGACACAAAGAATGAGCACATTTAAAAAGGGTAGGCCAGTAATAAATTGCTCTTAATACTTTATGGGAAGTGGCAACTCCACCAAAATGTCCAACAGATTCTCCTGCGTGCAATTCCAATAAGACCTTTTCTGCTTCATCTTTCTCAAGACAGCGCATTAGTACTCCATCAAAATTTTGACGAAACAGAATACCATTAATCAGCTGAAAAGAAGCAGATTTTAATCTTAGTGCTCTTCTTTTTGTGGGATCCAAGTGATGGGGAGATGATCCATGTATAAGACAAAATTTTATATCATCATACCAGGGACTAACAGGGTTTTGTGCACATCAGATTAGATTTTGATAGTGCTGTCCTGGATTTGACATATCATTTTCCTCTTGCTGTCCTGCAGCTGAATCAATGACTAACTTGCATAACCCTTGGCCTCTTACTATTTGTGCTGGGGTGATTTCTATGTCATACTCTTGCAAGGATGTGACCCAGTTTGCCCTTTTTTTGCCTAGTTCTTTCTGTACTAACAGATTTCTGACAACCGGGTAAGGGACAAGGATTTTCGTCCTAGATTTCAAAAGATAAGATCAGAAGTGCTTTACTGCTTTGAAAATAGCATAGGCTTGTTGATCTACTTGTTGGTAGCCAATTCACATTTCTCTATTGTCCTTATAAGCTGCCTACACTAGTGTTTTACAAACTTTGATTTTCGTCGCAATCCTCGGAAGAAAACAACACTATTATTTCGCGCATTTGCACATTTGCCTTTGTTCTTGTTTTCACGACTGCAAGCTTGAAAACTTTGTTTTCGAAGTCACACTGAAATTGTCACTGGATTGTTATGGTTACTCTTGTCGATATGTTCATTCCGTTTCCATTTTAAATATGATTATACAGTTGGAAAGACTCCAAGATTCCTTACTCATTTGACATTTTTTGTTGTTAATATGATTTCAATTTTTATGAGACTGTGATGATTTCCTAAGGATTGTGATTCAATCATTGATTTATTGGTGGTTTGATGTATCTTGATCAAATTCGTTGGCACATTGTTTTCATGAAAATTATGGATTAGACCCTTGGTGCAATCATACCACACAATGCATATTTGATATGATCGAACCCTTGGTGTTGATTTCTAATTATTGTTTTGATTTAAAAAAAAAACTTTGCAAACGCTCTGTTTATACGAATTTTTGGGTCGACTTACCATAGGTTTCATTAATTATTGAATGGCATGGTTTTTAACATATGCATAGTGATTTGAAACATTATGTGTGCCGTCGGTTGTACTATGGGAAATGACTGTTTTGCATGGGCCGAAATAGCTCCACCACCTTCGCACATTCTGTCATTAATGTTTTTCCCCTATCCCGGGTCTCCTCTGGTGTTTTCGGGTAAGCYTGTGAGCGTTCTGCCCCTGCATATACTCTGTTCAAACCATAGTCCGTTCACCTCGCTCACTGTGTGATCCTGTCTATGGCACTGATGGTGCGCATAGAGACAAATGGTAACCAAGCTCTGTTACTATTCAATAATGCCCATAAGGATTTAGAAAATAGTGGTTGGTTGGTGTTTATATAGAGGTTCGATGGTTTTAACCTTTCGTTTGCCCAACAATTCACCCTCACCTTTGACGGGTGCAGAGCTAAAGTAGGTGACATACAGCTCGAGCTGAATGAAGAATTCATAAGTTCGGCTACAGGACTGTCGACAACAGGCCAAAGGTGGTTTAAAAACTCCAAAGTCGACGAGGTGTGGTGGCCATTACTATTCGTATCAAGAAAGGTTGTTTCCTGTGATAAAGGTATGTCTATTTCTACCCTCAAACCCAGGTGGCACGATCTTTTGGTAATTGTGAAACAATTTGTGACCTGTGAAGGTCGGTATGGCTTGGTTTTTCTGTATCACCTCCGGTTATTGATGAATTTCATGGACTATCCTTTGAACATGCCGCATTACTTCTTGCGTAGTCTTTAAAAGATGTCTAAGAGATTCAAACGCGAGAAGGATGATAGCAGCCTGTTTCACCATGGATTAATTAAACTCATCATCGTCCACCATTTGAGCCTTCATCGCGATAATTGGCAAGCCTTTCTATCTAGAAATGCCTTTGCTAACCCAGAGTCTACTCAAATCGATTAGGCTGTGGTCAGTGAGACTTTGACTGGACCAACCATGCCAATTCATATTCTTCTACCCCCTGCCAAACCCTCAGTTTGCCCCGATTTGGACCTACCTGATGCCTTGGTTAACCCATGTGCTAAGGATGATATTAATGCCATCAAAAGACCTGTGAGGAAGAAAGATAGCAATGATACTACTGTCAAAATAAAGGGGAATAAAAATGGTCGATTGATATCGAGACTTGCCCGGAACAAACCTAAACAGAATATCGACCAAAATCCCATAGTGCTGAGCGAGGACTCGGACTACGATATCGAGCGTTTCTTAGCTGAAGAGCACCCCTATTCTCATTTCCTATGCTCTACGAAACCCTATGACTATGTCTCTAACTTACCCCCTTGTCTCAAAAACAACCCTAACTACCCAGGAATCAAGTTGCACAATGAAACCCCTGGTGACTTAAACAAACCCTCGCCTGCTATGTCAAAGCCCGAGAAATCATCATGCATCCAATGTAATGTGTGGCTAGAGCGTTATTACACCGATGTTCCCTTATTGCAATCAAAGATCAAATCGTCGGAGGAGCAAGTTACAGTGCTGTCAAAGGAAAGAGACAGGCTTCAGGCCAATGAAAAGAAACAAAAAACCACCGATTGGATTGTCTTCAGGAATGTCGAAGCAACGAAAGCCTTCGTCAATTCCAAGTTATCATGACCGAGTTTCCCAGGTATGTGTGTTGACATTGATTTTTCTTTGTGAGTTTGTTTGAATTAAAATAACCGATTGGATTTTCTTTCAAGTTAGCTCTGTTCGTTTTAATACATTCGAAATGATTCTGTTATAGTTTGATCATCAAAAATGATTTGTTGTGGATCCTGTAGATTCATTTTACTAAACTCAAATGTATCTATGCTTTGGTTATGCGATTTTGTCGTGACCAGCTTAGTATAAGCAATTGATTGGTTTTTTATTCTGTTTGGCTTGTTTTTGAAACAATTCTGTTCGTTTGATTTAGGATAGTCGATTTGGTTTGATTTCGATTAGTTTCATTTGTTTCTAATAGAGTCAAAACAACTCTGTTGATTCCAATTACCAGGAACAACTCTGTTTTGTATGGAATCAATATTTCCGTTTGGATTTTGATTACATTCAACCTGTGCAAAAGATCTATTTGCTAAAAATCGTGTGGATGTGCTGATTGATATTATGTTGCATAACGATTTTGTCGACCCCAAACTGTTTCGATTCGTTCCTGTCTGATTTGGTTTGTAAACGATTGTTGCGTGCCATGATTAGCATGATCGTTGGTATATGTTTGATACAATTCTATTAATTTGAAAAATGATCATGTTGATTTCATTGTGATTCGACAATGATTTTGTTAATGGATGAGGCGACATAAACGACTGCATAAATAATTTGTTCAACCGGTTACAGTTTGTGTTGATTGAAATGGGTTCATGAAAATGATTTCATTACTGTCAAATTATCTAATGGGATTTTGTTTACCCCAAATTGGTGATAACAAATTGAACATAGTGCATACAAGTTTTGATTTAACGAAATCGGTTGACCACGATTTCTTTTGTTTTACTTTGCATACAAGTTTTTGAATGATTCGTTTGGTTTCTAATTAACAATCAAATATTGATTTAATAGTTTGAATATAATTTTTAAGATTCGAATTGGTTTTAAAATGATTCTTTGTTCAATTTAGACGAGCTACAGAATCGCAAGATTCTATAGCTAGTCTTAAAAATTAGATTCCTGTCAATTTTATCAACAAAATATCCTCTAATCTTGTCTATTCTTGACCTCTTTCAGGTGCATATGAATTACAATGATCAATGTGGCATGCTGTGGAAGTTTGAGAGATGTTTTTGTGATACAATTTTATTATAGGGTGTTAGTTTTAGTCAGACTTGGGAGATTATCTCCAGATTTTCTGTAAACTGTTTTGATAATTCCCACAGGGATGTTTTACCCTGTGGGAAGTCTTTAAATACTGGTTATTTTTTGTAAAATCATCATCATCACTGTGGAGAGAACCAGACTATGGATTTATGATTCAGACTGAGATGAAAGTTGATGTCTTGTAACAGCTTTCGCTTTCAATATATCAAACTTTTGTTTCAAGTTTTCTGCATATCAGTTTGCAATTAATTATCGACTACTTTAGCTATCATAGTTCATTGCATGTTGATGTGATTTGATTTATGTGTTATCCATATCTGATCTCTCCTGTTTTAAAATTAAAGCAATTACTTTGTTTCAGTTTAATGAATTACAGGTTTACCTTTTTCGTTAAATGAATCATTTTGTACAAGTCTTTGCACACAGATTTATCTAAATGCGATGATTTGTAAAGTATAAGATTGTTGTAATTTTTTATGTCTTGTTTTTCCTATCATTTATATTTGAAGAGAACAACTGCCTCTTGTTTACGAGAAGTTCGTGGATAATCTGGTGCGGGTTTCCTCCCACCAAACAGATGAATCAATTACTGCATACAGGACAAACCTGAAGCGCTACTTCAGGTCAGTTTGTTATTTATTATTTGATAGTTAATTAGTTAGTATAATAAATGTATTTTAGATAAATATATTAGTTTAGATTCATAGTTAGAGTTATTATAGTTTTAATTCTATTTCTTTTTCATAAAATTATAAAAATAAAAAAACAATGGTTTCGCTGTCTTAGGACAGATTACAAATGATTTTTTGCAAGTTTTAATTTAAATTTGTAATTTGTAAATGTTGTATATTTGTAATTGAAGTTGATTCTGTTAATAATTAAAATTTAATTTTGCAGAATTATAGTTGTATGATTTAGTTAATAGATTGTATATATGTAGTTTAGATTTGTTTATTAGTTTGTTTTAATTAGTGTTTTTATTTAGATTAGTTTCTTAGTGTAGTTTTCATTTGTTTTTCTAGGACTTAGATCGGCCAACGGAGCTGCTAAACCCATCAGGGTGGGTTATCCCAAACGGCTTGGGTTATTTAGACAACCCCGGACCGGATCCACTCTTCCAGTTGGAGAGCGTTCAATTTCCCCAATTTCGCCCGTCAACAAATGGCACTAGAAGGAGGGCCTGAAATTTATTAATGGCACGAGGTGGTCGTAAGACTCCTCCACCACCTAACCGATCACCTATAGTGACAAGAAGTCATTCGAACGATAACATCCCCCCTCAAACAACAACCACATCAAACGACGATCCACAGATCACAGTTGAGCCAACAACCCCAAATCCTACAGGTGGTGACATACAAGAGATTGTCCACCAATCTGTCATAAGAACACATAGTGCCTTAGCCCGTTTGAGGCAACCAAATCGACCTTTGGACCAATATTCAGATTTCTCTGATATCAGAGAACAACTCGGAGGCACTAACCTCACTGTGAACCCTACAGATCCAATCCTCACTCCTGCTGCAGGGGGATCTGGAATACCTCCCTCACCACCTCCCTCATCTCCTTCTTCTTCTGGAGAAGACTCCTCTGATGAAGGCAGTTCTCCTTCGCAAAATTCCACACCATTTACACCAATGGCCAACCAGAACAACCCTGCTAGACCTTGGCTCGACCAGGATGCGGTAGCCGTACCTGGAGATCAACATCCCTTACCCAAACATCCAGTGAAGTGACTTCCCAAGTTTGATTCTGACTCTAAACATATTGCTGAAGATCACATTAAAAATTTTATGTTATCCATTAGAATCCGCAATGTCGAGCATGAAGACGTAGTTTGTAGGTTGTTCCCCTACACTTTCAAGGGTAATGCATCTACATGGTACTTTTCCCAACAACCCCATACCATCGTGTCTTGGGAAAAGTTTGAATCCTGCTTTTTGGAAAAGTTCGGAGACGGTAAGCCTCCAGAAGTCCTAGTCATGGACCTTTCTAACTTAAGAATGAACCCAAAAGAGAAAATTAAAGAATTTAATCAAAGATTCTTAACACTTAAGAACCGAATCCCTATGGATTCGATGCCTGCCGAGAATCTGATAATAACATACTACACTAAATCTTTACATCAAAGTATATCCATTTGGGTTAAACGATCTAAGAAATCCACGTTGTTAGAAGCCTCCGAGGAGGCCAGCCAGATTGAAAAAGACATACTTAGTCTAAAATACGCCACTAGCAACGAAACAAAGACTAGTTCTTCTTCCAAAAAGAAGATCGAAATCCTCCCTAGACCTGCTCAAAGTAAAGCACAACCTGAAAGCTCTGATTTAGAAAACTTAACTAATGTCATTCAAAAACTGTCAAATCAAGTTATAGATTTGAAAAGAACAGCCGAAGAAGCTTCCTTGAGCAAAGGTCCTTACAAGCCCCCATTCAGGAAGCCTTTCCCAACCAATTGACCTAATCCGAATACTGAGGGCCTTAATCTAGAAAGTCTGCAATACGCCCTTCAAACAATTCTAGAAGCCCAGGATAACTTGATGCCTCCTGAGATTCCTGAGGAGGTTGTTGAACAAGAGACAGTGCAAGAAGAAGAGTCTTATCCAAACATTTTTGGACACTTCTCGGATAGCATCTTCCAAGCTAACTTTGAGACAGTACATCCCTATAATACTAGGAGTAAGACAACAAACAAACCTTCTTCCGAAAACACTACGACTTTGCCTCCAAAGAAATCTAAACCATATGAGACTAAACAAAGTCATGTGAACCCCAACTTAGATTATGATTTAGTTGAAGACCTCAAAAAGTTAAGGGCTAACATTTCTGTCTATGAGTTATTGAAATTTCCATTTCTGCTACAAAAAATGCTACAGAATATCGCAGAGAATGGAAAAAATTGTAATTCAAGTGGTAACAAGGTTGTTCAGAACAAAGTTCCTCAGAAGACTTCTACTAAGAATAATCCTGATCTTCAAGACAAAGGAAGCCTTCCTGTAAATAAGGTAAATAATGTAAATAATGTAGATAAAGTAGCTGTAGAAACTGTGAGTAAAAAGCCACAAGCTACTACCCTTAGTACTCGCAAAAATGTACCTCCATTTTTGTTAACTTTCGAAATATTTAATAGAAACGTGCACAATTGTATGGTAGACTCAAGAGTTTCATCCAATGTGATGCCATGGTCTATGTGTCAGAAGATTAACGTTGAAGTCGAACCATCCACTTTAAAAATCATCCAACTTGATCGAACCAGTGTTAAAGTCGTAGGCGAATTAAGAAATGTGCTTATAAGATTATCGTCTAACCCCAAAGTTCATCAAGTTATTGATATTATTGTTGTGGATATTCTAGAAGTGTATGGTCTGTTTTTAAGCAGGGACTGGTCGGAGCAGCTACACGGCTATTTCGCGACAGATCGGTCTCACCTGTGGCTTCCAGAGAATGGTAAGCCCAACAAGATCAGGGTAAATCGTGAACGCTACCTTAAGTTCACGGTCACAGATTTGAATGATCCCAACGAACCATTTACACCTTCTACTGATTCACCCGAAATACAAGGGATAGATACCTTTTTCGGCAATTTCATGTTTGAGGCATCAACTATCACCAACCCAGAACAACAGTCTGATATTGTGGCATATGTGCAGCCAACAACTTCTACACAACTGTATCATGCACCCGATAAAAATCAAATTTGGTCTCTTTATTTTGACGGGTCAAAGTCCAAAGAAGGAGCTGGTGCATGCTACGTTATTATTGATCCGGCAGGTAAAAAAACCCTGATTGCATGTAGGTTAGAATTTGAATGTACTAATAACACAACAGAATATGAGGCTTTATTGCAAGGTCTCAGAAAATCTTTAGACATGAACATTCAAAACTTGGCTGTCTTTGGCGATTCTGAAATCGTGGTTAGACATGTAAGAGATTCTATCCACTGTCTATCTCCGCATCTTAAAAGCTACCAATCCGAGGTATGGAATTTAATGAATAAATTTTCTTCTTTCAATATAAATTCCATTCCTAGATTGAATAATTCTGAAGCAGATCTATTAGCTAACGTAGCTTCTAAACTCTTTCCTGCAAAAGGCCTATCCCCGGATGCATTCTCCGTCAAACTATTGTTCAGGCCATCCGTTCCCGACAACATCACGAACTGGAGAGTCTTCGACGACGATCAACAGATTATTAGCTTCCTGCATATGGAAGAAACTTTTCAAGGCGCGATCATAGACGAATGCACTCATGACGACAATTTGCGCGATTTCACGGTAATACCAGATTCAAGAACTTCTTAATCTTCATCGGACATGGTAAATTCGATCCCTAAATCTGTAGTTAGATTAGAGAAGTTTTATGATCTTCAAGATAAATTCAAAAAATCGGTCAACTGTAAAACCAATAGTTCCTCGTTATCATATGAAAAAGTGAACTTAGGAACTAATGGTAATCCGCAGTGCATTAATCTAGGGGTAGGATGTTCTGAACAAGAAAAAGTTGCATTTATTAAATTGAACAAAGAATTTAAAGATGTCTTTGCGTGGACGTATGATGACCTTAAAACTTTCGACCCTAACATCATACAACACGTCATTCCTATGAAACCCCAAACCTTACCCTTTCAACAGAAATTAAGAAAAATGCACCCTAAGCTCGAACCGACCRTAAAAAAATAATTAAATAAGCTCCTAAATGCTAAGATAATTTTCCTTGTTAGGCACACTCAATGGGTTTCTAACCTTGTCCCTGTCCGGAAGAAAAGTGGGGAAATTTGACTATGCGTTGATTTCCGAAACCTTAATAGAGTGTCTGATAAAGACAACTACCCTGTCCCACCCATGGAACAGATCCTTCAACAAGTATCTAGTTCTGAGAGGCTATCTTTATTGGATGGTTTCTCAGGATATAACCAAGTCCCGATGTCTCCCCCAGACCAACTTAAAACTACCTTCCGTACTCCATGGGGCACCTACGCTTATCAAAAAATGCCCTTTGGACTGACTAATGTCGATGCCACTTTCCAGAGAGAAATGGACATTTATTTCCGAGGCTTAATCAATCAGTCCATCGTAGTTTACTTAAATGATGTTACTGTATTTTCTAAAAACAAAACCGATCATCTAGCTCATTTACGAGTCCTTCTACAGCGATGTCGTAAATACGACATTTCCTTGAATCCTAAAAAATCCATCTTTGCAGTAGAATAGGGTAAACTCTTAGGATTTATTGTGTCAAGCAAAGGGATGATTATTGACCCCGAAAGGACTTAGGTCATCTCGAAACTCCCCCCTCCTACATCCAAAAAGTCTATGTAGTCTTTCTTAGGCCAGATTAACTTTGTGAGGAGATTTGTCCCCAGCTTCTCCAAAATGGTCAGACCTTTGCAGAACCTAATAAAGAAAGACGCACAATATCATTGGGGACCCTTAGAAAATCAAAATTTTAATGCAATGAAAAAGGCCATAATAAACGCTCCTTCTCTCATGAGCCCCGACTTTCCCCAAGACTTCACGCTCTACACTTTTGCTTCTGACCGCTCCTACGCTGCAGTCCTAACTCAAAAGAATGACGAAAACAATGAAGTACCCATTTCCTTTATGGGATCTTCTTTCAAAGGTGCAGAACTTAATTACCCAGTGGTAGATCAGAAAGCCTACGCTGTTTTCAAAGAAGTCAATCATTTTCGGCCTTATCTTTTGAAATCCAGGATGAAAGTTATTGTCCCTTACCCAACAGTCAGGAATTTGTTAGTGCAGAAAGAACTAGGAGAAAAGAGGGCTAACTAGGTTACCTCCTTACAGGAGTATGACATAGAAATTACCCAAGCTCAAATAGTGAGAGGCCAAGGGTTATGCAAGTTAGTTGCTGATTTAGCAGCGGGCCAGAAAGAAGAAAACAATATGTCAAACCTAGGACAACACAATCAAAATGCAATCTGCTGCGCACAAAACTCTGTCAGTCCCTAGTATGACGATATAAAATTCTGTCTTGAACACGGGTCATCCCCCCGTCACCTGGATCCCACTAAAATAAGAGCGTTGAGATTAAAGTCTGCCTCCTTTCATTTGATTAATGGTATCCTGTTTCATCAAAATTTTGATGGCATACTGATGCGTTGTCTTGAGAAAGACGAAGCAGAGAAAGTCTTACTAGAGTTGCATGTAGGAGAAGCTGGTGGTCATTTTGGTGGTGACACCACTGCCCATAAAGTTTTAAGAGCTGGTTATTACTGGCCCACACTTTTTAGAGATTCCCATGCCTTGTGTCGTAAGTGTACTATTTGTCAAAAGGCATCAGGGCGGTTACAGAAACCAACCTTCCTTTTGCAGCCCGTTTCAGTAGACTCCCCTTTTCAACAGTGGGGCCTGGATATTATAGGTCCAATCAATCTGCCATCCTTACAACAGTATAAGTTTATCATAACAGCCACATATTATTTCACCAGATGGTCTGAAGCTACCGCATTAAGAATTGTGAATACCAGTCAGGTAATTGCTTTTATAAATTCGAATATTATCACTTGTTTTGGTATCCCCGACTGTTTAGTATTCAATAACGCTTCTTACTTTTCATCTCTCGAGATGAGTGAGTTCGCTTTAGAAAAATGAATTAAATTGAAGTAATCTGGTAGCTATTACCCCGAGGGAAATGGATTGACAGAATCAACAAATAAGAACTTGATTAAAATCATCAAGAGAACGGTGGCTGAAAATCACAAAAACTGGCACAATGCATTGTTAAACATGATTTGGGATGATAGGGTAACACCAAAAACTGTTGTAGGTAACTCCCCCTTTTTTCTCGTTTATGGCAGAGAAGCAATTCTGCCACCACACATTCTTCTCCCTTCACTACATCTATCACAAAAAATTCAAGAAGAAGGCTGTCCCCCTTTGGAAAACCGAATTAATGCTTTGATGAAGCTAGAAGAGGTAAGAGCCCAAGCTAAACGTAAGTTAGATCATCATCAACTAGTGGTTAAAAGATGGTTCGATTCCAATTCTGCTTCTGATAGGAACTTCGAAGTAGGTGACCTTGTCTTGAAATGGGACAAACCACATGAGGGAAAGGGACATCACACGAAATTTCAAAATTTGTGGCTTGGACCATTTTTAATTGCTGAGAAATTGGATCCCAGCTCTTTCCGATTGCAGAATCTAGAGGGGCAGCCTGACACCTATCTGGTGAATGGCCAAGCTCTAAAAAGATATTTTGCTTGATGACAACTCTGTGTATACTATGTACATATTTTTCTTTTGTTTTCTTTTTCTTTCCTGTTTTGGCTTTGATTTCTCCTTTTCGCTTATCAGTTTTTCTTTTGGAAACACATACCTGCAAATTTTTTTGAACTATTCGGACAAGGTAAACTAAAAATTCCTTCACTGAAATGACTGTTGAAAAATTGTATAAACATCAATTGCATACTTCTGAAATTTGCATCTGTGATGGAAAAAAGTTTGTTGTTTGAAAGGAGTTAACTGATTTCAATCTCTGAGATAAGCTTGTTACGATCATCCATTATCTTTTTACGCTGTCCCTATTCCTTAAGGGAATGACTCAGAAGATGTCTCCCTGCCTTAGAAAGTTAGTTTTGTAAATAAGCCATCTCTGGATCTTAATAAAGGATAGTTCTAAAAAATTCTGTTGAGGTCTGTAAAAAATATGTTAAAACATCATGATTTTCAGTGTCACCCCGCTCAATTATATATCTTTAAAAAACAAAATAAATCAATAAAAGAGCTGTGGGAAGTGCTTGTAAACCCCCCGAGATACTGAACAGGTCTGCTGGCAATGGGTAAATGCATGCATGACGCCAATACAACTTCTCCAGGGTACTGAACAGGCCTACTGGCAGCGAAGCAATGTCGGGTATATGAAAATTTGCAAATATAAAACCTCTTGACCTTAAAATGTCCTTTATTCTGATTTGGAATTTCTTGGCAGGATACAGATATCAGAATGGGTTAAATGGAAACTCAGTTGAGGCTATGGATGCCTGTTGGCAGCAGTGGTCCTGTCAATAGTATTGGAGATTTTATCTTTAATATTGTGGCTCACTTGTCTTAAGACTGTTATCATTTTTCATCCTTTAAACATTGTTGGAATATTTGGTTAATGATGATGTTTACCCGATTTTCTGGTTGTTATTTTTGAGTTAGAATTTTTCTCATTATCATAATCATAATTTGTTCTTTTAGCAGAGATAACTACTTCTACCAGTGTGTCGCCATTGTTGGAAGCCAATTCACATTTCTCTACTGTCCTTATAAGCTGCCTACACCAGTGTTTTGAAAAATTTGATTTTCGT